>RCAB01000574.1:0-36383 GCA_003640385.1 Setaria digitata | reverse complement strand
TCAAAAATATTTTTTTAAATGAAAGAGATGGCCTTAAGGAAGAAATAGTATAAAGTTTCAGTTTTCCCAGTGATAATTTCTGTGGTTAAGTTACCGGCTGGAAATTAAAATTTCCCTTTTTGGACTTTTCTTTTTGGCAACGTACCGAAATGTGAAATGAAACCAGTGTTGGGAAGCCAGTTCATTATACAAATGATTGCCAAAGTTAATTGACGAGGGAGGATTGTGTGGAATTTTCACTTCGAAATTTGAATTGATTATTTCTTTTCTCTAAATCGTAGAAGACACTTAGCCATTATTGTCTCTCCCAGATCTTTTTTTTTTTTTTTTTTATTACAGGGATAGGCAAAGGATAAAGGAAAGTTTTTCTCCCATCAATAAAATTGACGAAAATTTTTTATGCGAGAAAGGAAAAAAAAAGAAGGAAATGGAAATTCCGTGAAGAAATATTCAGTAAAAATTAATTCACCATTGTAAATTCCCTTTGTGTTTCGGCAACAAATTGCTGAAGCGAAAGAGTAATTGACTCTTAAAAATAGGTCACTCGATTGGTACTTTGTGAATAATAATAGTAGATGATTTCAATGGCGAGCAAACTTTTAGATTTTTCATCTGGATTCCACCCTCTTTCTTGTTCTTTCCTGCATGTGCATTGAGGCTTATAAGGATGGTTCATTGCGAAGTTTGAATTTTCGTTATTTTCATTTGACATCAGAAAGCGAACGGCCTCCATAAAATTCCGTACATCAAGTTAGGCGACAATTCCACTTCGTTTAATCATCAAAAAATGCAGGCATTAGAAATTCTTGCTATTTGCATCCTTTTAACCGGTATAATTTTCATTTGGTTCATTTCCAAGTTCAAAGTAAGCTTTTCATTTTCAAGTTCAAAGTAAGCTTTACAAAGTAACTATTTATTTTCTTGAAAAAAAAAGTTTTTTAATTATTTGACAAGAAATTCATTTAAGCAAACATATTTTTGGAACCAATTTAGATGGTGAAACGTCGGGTGAAGAAAAAGTAAAGGAACAGCCTATAACAGGACGGGAGCAGTGGGTCACTCAGGAAAATGGTCGAAATGCAGTTGTCTCACGACATCAACTTCCTAGCAGGTTTTTCTAGTCTTCAGACATTTTAGTTTTTCGGAAAAAGAATTAGTCAAAATTTATTCCTGGATGAACAATGAGGCATAGTTGAATTTTTTTTCTTTTTTTAGAGAACTATGCAAGTTCAACTGTCAAGTTGTTTTTACATTAATTTAATGTAATTTTTGCATTTCTGAACCTGAAAAAGGCTCACTTTTGTTAAGGTGCTGAGTATGTGAACTGGTAATGGAGAAATGGAAATCATTTAAATATTTTTCATAAAATTAATGACTAATCAAAATTCAGCACAGCAAATATCATTAATTTGCTTAGTAATATCATCCAAATATTGAGCAGAAATCAATCGAGCTCAAATGTGATCAATCACCAGGTCAGCATACTTATATTTATCCTAAATATTTCACACCAGTAGTTAATTATTATGTGATATTTTTGAACTTGTTTCGTTTGGGTAAAAAATTCTTAATAAAATTGATTTCAGTTGAGATCAATTTAGGCTTTGTTTGGACTGAATTTATATATTTTATTTAACACGGATTTTATAATATGAGCCGAATTTCTTCTGAAATTTATTAATTTATAAATAGTTGAAGGTTAATTCATTCGGAATATTTTTAACAAGTCATAAACTTTCAGTCTCCCATGAAATTTAACCAAAACCACAGGCCTTCGGCACATTTGGACACTGGCGGAAGTAATTTTGACCGTTTTATTTTATCCGAGAGTAGAAATGATAACCCAGTACTGGATTCAATTATCGGAAAATTTAGTCGACGAGGTGAAATTTTGATTGCTTCGAAAAGTGCATATTAAAAGTTCAATTAAATTGGGATGAAATTTTCAAATTAATTAAAATTTCGAAGAGTTAAAAACAAATGAACGACTTATCCATTCCATAATTTCTTTTTTTTTGGTCTATTCTTTTCCAGTTCCGTCGAATTATATATTTTTATTAACAACTATTTGTATAATACCAAAAACTAAAAGTTTCTCACACTTTTATTTTTTTTAAATTTAATATCTTTATATAAATATAAAAAATCTAATATATTTAAAGCATTTCAGATTTTTTTTGCTCGATATATCTATATGATATTATAATATTTATCCTATATCAGTAATCACACGATGATGTTAATTTAGGTCTAGACTGGTCAAGTGGAAATTTACGACTAGTCAATATGCAAGGTAACAGTTTGCTGGGATCCGATTTAATTGTACACGATCGCAGCGTTGAAATACCTCTCAAACATTGGCTTAATACATTTAATTCAATTTTAAAGCCAAATGTGAACTACAAGTAGCTAATTAACTAATTATCATCTTTTGCTGTCCACGTATTTACATTTGTTCATCGAAATCAGTGCTGAAAATTGTATGTATAATATGCTAAACGGAAACTGTTTCTTCGTTCCGTCCTTTCTATGCGAGAAAAATTCTTGAATTTATGTTAAATCTTCAGGTGAAGAACTTTTACTTAACTTAATAAATGGAACTACAAATAGGTGTGAACGATGATCCATAGTTTATTGTACTGATAAACTCCTATTAGAGAAACAAACTTTCGCGAGGAATTATTTTATTTTTCGAGAGATATAGGAATACTAAAATAAAAAAATAAAGATATTATACTTCGAAATTTCAGCTTCCACTGCTCAATTGGAAAAATTGGAAAAAATAAATCTTCAAAATGGACTTTATTTGGTATGGGCAAGCATGGCATTCCCCCAATCATCCATGTTAGCAATGACATGACCCAAAACGGCAAAAATTGCTGCCGTATATTCTAAATCTCCATCCTTGAATATAGTTATGTAGTCGCCATCGGTATGATGGAAATAGAAATAATAATCGACAGCTTTATCAGGTAAGTAATTAACTGATGGTACTCCATCAAACGCCCAAAATCTTACATCACCCTAAAATTGATAATGCTAAAATTAATAAGATTCAAATCACTTCGGCGTAAATTTTTATTTCATTATAATTTTTTCTTACATAGTAATGTGAATGATGAATCAATTTGTAACACTTCCTAGGGATTTTTCTAGGATTTTTTTTTTCCTAGGGATTTTTTTTTTTAGGATGATTCCTGTCCTGCTAAACATCTAAATAGCTGTTCATTTTTTTTTTCCTAGGATTTTTTCCTAGGGATTTTTTTTTTTAGGATGATTCCTGTCCTGCTAAACATCTAAATAGCTGTTCATAAATGCAAAAAAAATAAATAAAATCTCTAATAAGCAGTTATTAAGCTGCTGAAATTATTTTAAATTTTTCAATTCTTCATCAAATTAATTTATCGCCTATAGTCAACAGAGTAAATCTTCGATTGAATTGAATGAATCAGTGATTTCTGGAGGATTTTTCCTCATTGAATATTATAACAAAAAGCGAAATAACAATGACTTCACCAATTCACTGTTATGGCAGTTTTTTTTTTTTATAATTATAAAAAAATAAATAAGGAATAACCTGACTGGAACTATTCCTCAAGCCAATCGGTAAACCATTTATGTTCAGCAGGCTTACTATTTGATTCAGTCGTTCGAACTCAAAAAGAAATTCTTTTAAACGACGAAAACTTAGTACAGATGGGTTAAGCTATTTGAAATTTTGAAGGAATAAAATTATTTCAAAGATGGAAAATAAGCAATTTATCACGTTGATGAATTTCAATATAAATTTGGAAGTTGAAAAGAAGAATTCCTAAAAGAAAAGACCATTTTATGAATATACTAAATTCATTCACCTGCTGCATATTAGCACTATAGGCAAGATGAGATAGCCAATTGGTTGGCTTAAATGCTCCTGTATCAGTTTCAGATACGAAAAAAAATGTCTCATTTGCATAATTTTTATGAGTGTTGTAGTAATGTTTTGCGCCCAAAAATCCTTGCTCTTCTGCAGTCCAAAATATGCCTCGAATAGTCCTAAATTACGGTCAGCTAACAAAAATCTTTGAAATCATCATTTTTTTTTCTTTTAATATGAAAGAATAAATAAACAATTACAAAAAAAAAAAGGAAAAAAAAACATGAAAGTTTAACTGATTGATCAGTGATTGATCAGCAATCAGTTAAACTAGACAAAAAAGTTAATTAAAATTTTTTCTTAAAAAAATGCATTTGATTCCTTAGACCTGTAGGATATTATTTTTAGCCATCAGTTTAAGGCCATATGGCTTAAACTAAACAAATTAAAACTGCTTGCAAATAGTTATGCATTGTTAAAAAATAAAACTTGAACCGTCTTGGCCTGAAAACATCATTTGTCATGCCCAGTTGTTTCAACGAATGCAAAGCACTCCATATGGCAGCACAACCACCTGCATCATCCATTGCTCCTTGGCCAACATCCCAACTGTCCAGGTGTGCTGTTAGTAATATCACTTCAGATGGAAATTCTCGACCTGTTCATTAAATTATTCAAGTCCAGATAAAAGTATCAGTTTTTCCCATTCATGAAATAATCATTTTTTAAATAATGCTTTAAAAAAAGAAAAGAAAAATGAGGAAATGAAAATGAAAATCCTTCCGAAAATGCTACACCATTATAATGTTTATCAGTTGGACGATGGTAATAATAATGATACTAATAATAATAATAATAACAATAACAATAATAATAATAACAACAATAATAATAATAATAATAATAATAATAAAGGAAAAAGAAGACTGCATAACCGGTTATTTGGAAGATGACGTTTCTAGATGTGATAGGATTCGCGCTATGCGATTTCATATTCATTCGAATTACAATTTTTTCACCCCTCCGGTACATTCGATCGATCATGCTGGCTTCTTCAGTTGTCAAGCAGGCAACTGGAATCCCAATTCCTTCTGAAATTCTTCCTCTAAAAGAACTTTCCTCACACTTCATTGGCTATTTTGTCACATAATTCGGCTGACGAGAAAAGAAAAAAGAGAGAAGTTAATTAGCCTAGAGATAATTAAACAATAATTCAACAACTTAGCCTAAGGAAGGATAAATTTGCCGCAAATTGGAACAGTTAAAAAAAAAAAAAAAAAACTAGTCTACACATTATTAAGGAGAAATTAAGTAAATTGCCCATTAAGGTATATTATTAACCTGCACCACTACCCGTATGAGGTGAATTGATGGAAAATGATGTGATTGATTTTACCAGAACTCCAATAGCACCCAGTGATTTCAGTAATTTTGCAGAACGACGATACTTGACCGTCTCGAAGTAACCTTTAAATTCCTGTGCTGTTACGACAATTTTTCCATTGACATTCAGTTGCTGAAAGAAAATGCAAGCTAAATTTGTTACATTTCAATAATAAATAAATCGAAAACTAGAAATGAAATATTTATTTAAAATTTTAATTTCGGTTAAATAATTTATATTTTTAATAAATTATGTGTGTTTTTGTAATCAAATTTGCTTATTTCTAAAGTACAACCTTAGCATCATCAAGGTCACGAATGACCACAACTTCACCAGTTATATCAGCTGGTTCACATCCACCGACTGCAAGCACATTAAGTCGTTGACGTCGTGGTTCTGAAAATTAACAATAAAAAAGTTTTCTAAAAGAAAGAAAAAAGATTGCAATAATTGAAAATATAGAAGCGAAAGGAGAAACAAAAATTCTTTAAAAAAAAAAACTAAAATTATTTATCTGACAAAATTAAAAAAAGAAAAAATAATGAAAATTGAATTTCATAGATGGAAATAGAAAATCCAACTTTCAAACAGTTCAGGATTCATTATATTTGTGTAATTTTTACGAACTACTATGTTTACGATGAAAAAAGATTGTAGAGAAAAGTTTGTGGAATTTTTATGTTTCTTTTTTTTGTAACATATTTCCTATAAAAATCGGATGCAAAGAGGCGTTTATTAGAAAATTTTATAAAGGTTCATTTTTTAATTCGCTTTATTTTGAAGTAATACACACCTTACCTGCATTAAAAGTTGAAGAAACAAAAAAAAAAAAAAAAAGATTTATTGAAATTTTTTTCCAAGTTGACTGTCTTAAATCTGATAATTTATTTCCAAATAAATTTGATTTCGCACTTTCCTATGAGAATTAAAATCATTCAAATTTTTTATCAAGTCTTAAATCAAATCTTACATTTATATGCTTTCCTCTTTCTACTTTGCTTTACTTTTAAAATATAATTTCTAGTTCAAGTAAAAGAATAAATTTTAATTACTAATTAATTCGACCACGTCATCACCGCGAATCCAATGCGGTAAATTCGGCACTTCTTCAGTGTGGACGTCATCGAAACCATCTTTCTTCAAACTTTTCACCAAAAAATCAATTGACCTAGGAAATCATGAAATTGCTGCTTTACTGCTGTAACTGATTCAGTGATATTTTCAGCTTTGATATCTGATTTGAAAAAAAAATTATCAGCTCTTCATCTTCTTCTTTTATCAATTCTTTGAAATTGCATCTTCAAAAAGATTTCTCGACCCAAAAACAATTATCATATGCGAAACTTACTGTTCCAAACTCTCCGATCCAATCATACGATGTCCAAAGCCATCAACTAATGCACTAAGCCACTGATAAGCCAATCCAACCCCCTTGCCTTTTGTGATATAACGGATCAGTTCGGTGGCATCATTCTCGAACTAGAACAAATGATTGCATCTATCAGTTAATAGCTTCACAGTTCGATTTCTCCAGTGTATTTAAAGAAAATTTTATTGAAATTTAATCAAAAATTAAAGCAGAAAATGAATAATGTAGCATATAGATATTAGCTTTAAAGTGCTGGATATTGAACATTCCGAAGGTTTCTTTTTTGTAAATTATCAACAAAAAAAAGATAATATACCTCTTAAAGTTTATTTTATATCATTTAATTCATTCAAAAATTTAAAATTTATTCCACATTAATGTGCATTGCAAATTTGAGGTGAAGAATTTAAAATGAAAACTTTTACATAACTGATAAATGACTCATTTTTGGTATTTATCAGATTAATGAAAAATTTTCTTTACATTTTTCGCTGTTTTTTTTTATGACACACCTTATGCATTTAGATGCATGGAATAACAATGAATAAATTTTTGAGGACATAAAAAACAATTAATCAATTGATAAAAAAAAAATATTTGGCAGAATGAAATTTGATATTTTCATTTTTATTTCTGCAACAGAGAAAAGAAAAAGATTTCAGTTATGTTGCAATATAACGAACATATTTTTTCTTTTTGACGAATAAAAATTATTTCAGTTCTATGTTGTAAGTTTATTCAAAGGAAATAATATATCTTGCACCATTTCAGATGAATACAACTATCCTCGTTTAGTTTCTCTGCATGACATTTCGATTTTCTTCGACATTAACAGAAAATATATTTTATTTTTATTTTTGAGTAAAACTGAAATTATTGAATTCTTTTGCATCGTAAAAAAAAAAAAAAAAAAAAAAAAAAAAAAACAAAACTTTAATTAAAATTAAACTTTAACTTGAAACTAAAACAAACTGATATAGAGAAGAGAATTCCTAAATACTTACTTTTATTAATTTATAGCTAAAAATTGAAAACAACAAACCGTCTTTCTTATATAATTCTGATCGGTAGCAGTAACAAATGCTATACTGATTATGAAAATAAGTGAGAATACGAATGACATCCTGCATCAAATAAAGCATGAAATTATACTTTGATAAACATATTTTTACGATCAAAAATTCATTAGTAGAGAACTATAATTATGATAAAGTGATAAAACGATCAGCATATTATAATAATTATAATGAAATAACGAAATATCAACAAATAGCTATAATTATAACAAAATAATAAAAGAGCATACTATACTGAAATCATGATAAACTGATAGAATTATCTGCATATAGTCAGCATTGTGATAAAGCAATAGGGCGATCAGCACATAGTCTTAATTACAATAAAGCAAAAAGGTAATAATACCTGGTAACAATATGATAAAGTGATTACTATCACCAAGTGTTAACTTAATCTACTACAGTTGACATTTCCAGAATACAAAAATTAAAAGTGTTCACCAAAGTGTAGTGATGATCACTTGTCGAAAGTGAACAGTTTTAAAATGTACCCATATGTAAACAAAAAACGAAAGCGAAACATTTCACAAAATTTCATCATTTAATTTTCATTAATTCTCGGCAGGAAAAACGGAACTTTGAAAATTAGAGAAAAGCGAAAGATTGCACTTTTGGAGAACTAATTTCAATGAAAAAAAAAAGCAAGTCATTTCACAACAAAAATTGCAGAGGAGGAAAAAAATTTAAGTTATTAATTAGAGCAAAAACAGTAAAGCACTTAATGCAGTTATATTTTAGCAGAAGATTTCAATTTAAATATGCTCAAGATTTAATTCATTTTCAATCGCTACAGTCCTCAACATCTCCCAAAATTTCTAGCTCTTATTTTAATTTTAAAAAATTGGTTCAAATTTTATTGGCAAGAGACAATTTGGGGAAATCAAAATTTTCGTTTTAAAATTATTTCAAGAGCAAAATTTCCAGTTATCGAATTAATTTTGTACAGTCTCTTCTTCTGCAAAAGATGATCGTTGAACTCTCAGCACATCCTTCACCCAAATTATTGGTTAATTAACAAATCATAATATTGCAGTTTCCATTCTACGGATCATTAAGCCAATAGGATGTGTCAAAGCAATGAGTTAGATGGAAATAAATTCTTTCATATGCTGCTGTCTTAATGCGATTGTCACGAAATGATTTCATATAAAAGAAAAAATTTTTGAACAAGTTCTGGATTACGGTATTTAAAAATTGAAGTGTACTGTAGTACCGTCTGTAAATTACGACAATCATAAGCGATATATCGCATGTATAGAATAACAAATAATATTAGCATAAAATACGAAGTAATATTCTTATTTAATTTATTGCAAAAACTCACTAAGGCCTGAATATAAGTTTCATAACTATTCATCCCGAAGTCCTGCATATTTCATAAGTTTTCGAATCGATGAGAGAGAGAGGGACAGAGACAGAGAAAGAAAGCCATTATATTCTTGAAAGTTGAAAGCAATTTAACTGGGTTTTTCTGCATGAGCTCAATATTTCTCGTTCTATTCGAAGACTAGATTTAGATTGTATGGAATAGTAGCACAGCCAATGCCGTGGGCTATATGCAGCTATTTCAACATGAAATCTTTCTGCAAACATAACACTTTTTCAATGGCATAAAAAGCGTTCTGTTTGCAAATTAATTTTCGTTACTTCATTTGAATGAATAAATAAATCCGACATTCAGAATTTTTTCTTTTTTTTTTGTACATCTCAATACAAAGACATAAACAAAAAAGCCAAATAAAGAACACAATTAAGAACTATGTACATTTTAAGTACACATAAGAGCAAAACAATATGGAGTAGGTGTAGATGTGCTTTTCGTTGAAACATGAATTAATTGATGATATAAATAGGGAAATGATTTGGAGTTTTATAAAACACATCCTTCTCACGATACTGTCAAAAAGGATGTACTGGTGAGTAACCCAAAACTCATAAAATTGATGTAATTCATTCCTTTTCTATTGGTCAATCGTAAAATACTAAGCGGAAACTCGTTCCCTAATGAACAACTGTATTTGAATAAGCTGCGAGTTATAATTAATTACAACAGGAAAAAACAACACCATTAAATCATGACTTAGAGGATACCATTAAGCAAAGAATCACTGATTTTGCAGTAGTTTGCACGACAAGAGTGGTAGCAGCAAAGTACCAATTGTTAAATAATAACAACAATAAAATCAACACAGTAACCTATCAACAGCATGAATACAAGGGCTGATAACATTAAACCTTTCAACGACATAAAGTAGCATCAATCTGCGTAATCTGGGGTAAGCTTAACATTACCTTCCTTCGGTAACTGCTCTGGTCCACTTTATAGATAGGATTTCTCTCCAGGTAAATCGTTCTCAAAGCAGATAATTTAGAAAGCTTTAACAATTCATTCCAATCTGATATTTCATTGTCATTCAACTGAAACAAACAAAAAAAAAAAAAAAGAAGATGTGTAAGAGTTTTATGAAATTTAAAGAAAAAATGAAATTGAAAAACTACTTTTTTTTTAGTTCACCGAATCAGTTCTACAATATCGAAGTTTTTAAAGTACTGTTTGGAGCTTCTTGTATGAATCTTTTAATTTTAAGGATCATTACAAGTTCCAAGAAAATGAATTATGCTTCAGTTCATTTTTTGAATTATGCTTCAGTTCATTTTTTTTTTTTTTTTTTTTTTCATTTCTTCATCTACATCAAGTGGAAATAGTACATGTAAAAATAGCTGGAATAACTATTTACTACGTGCAAAAATTATTCTCACATGCATTATTTCCAACAGTTGCTTCAGTTCTTTGTAGTAGTATGTCTACTGACAACTGCTATGAGAGACTTGGCAAGTTTTTCAAAAAGCTGTTATTCATAATTTCTAAACGCTCTTAATGATTAAATTTACCCATATGTCTTCTAACTGAGTTAAATGAATGAGGCCATCCAATTTAGCTATCTTATTGTTCGCCGCATCAATTATTGTCAGCTTTTTCTGCAAAGTATTTTAATATTTCAAGAGATAGATAAACTCATATTGATGAATCCTTCATAATTTTTCAAGATAATTTTCTTTTTTTAATAAACGAAGTGCTGAAAGAATGGAGAGGAACACTGCAAAACTTAAACAAAACCTGATGTGTAAGTTCGGTTAAAGATTCAATCCCCTGATCACTGACATGAAGTTCAACGAGTTCAGTAAGCGTCGCAATACCGCGTAAACCAGTTAAACGATTTGCCTGTAAGAGAGAAAACAAGACATAAACCATGCGCATTAAAATGTCAGATACACTCTCGAAGAATGTCAACAGAACCTTAATTGATTTAAAAAATCAAACAATCTCTTTTAAAATATGAAAGGTGAAAAATCTAACTGGAGCACTAAGCACGGTAAGATTCGTTAAGTTTTCTAAATTCTCGAAATTCTGGATTTTATTTTTTCCGATATACAATTCTCGAAGCTCTTGGAGATGTCCAATGTTTTCCAATTTCTAAAAAATAAATATATTTGGACTAAAACCTATAAGAATCACTAATGTCAAAAAAAGTAAAGGAAGAAAGTGGCCACGCAGAAAGTAACCTTAATTCGATTATCACCAAGCTCGAGCACTTCAAGCTTCATAAGTGATTGCAAACCACTAATTTTCTCAATTTTATTATGCACCAGATAAAGACGTTTTAAATTGTGCAAAGCAGACAAGCCCTCAATTTTTCTAATCCGATTGTAGCTTAAATCAAGAATTTCAAGATTGATCAGCGCATCGAGATTTGAAATAACCTGCAATATCACCAGCAACTTTATTTTTCTAGCAATGTACTTTTCCTTCGTATTACTGTAGCACTTGCAGCTTCGCACGGGCTACTTCTGTTCACTTGAAACAGCTTTCATTTTAAGAAAAAATTCCTTTTCAATCTTTAAAAACAGCTTTCCAAGTGTATCATTATAAGACAATCTGCTATCGGTACGACTCCACAAAGATTAATTTATGATGTTAATAATGAACTTGATGTAAAAATAGTTTACCTCAATCTGATTGTCGTATAAATCAAGCTGGGTAAGAGTGGTGACTACAAGGTGATCGTTGAGTGATGATAACAAATTTTGCCGCAGACAGAGTTCCTTTAAAACATGTAGTTGGAAAATAATATACACAAATTACAATGAGCTGCTCCACTAATAACATACGCTAAATAAACAGTTGCCCAACAGCTTATAATATTATGCAGTAAAAAAATTTCATTTCAAACAACTAAATGAAAAAAAGGAGACGATACATATAAAGATATAAAACAAAGAGAATACATTTCATTAGCAGTCGTACAAAAGAAGAGTAAAAATACCTTCAACTGAGTGAATCTTGAAAGATCAGGAACAGCGTCGATACGACATTGAACTAGATCTACTGTCTGAAAGAAATATTCAGAAAATGACTTAATTATATGAAAATAAGAAAGTCCAAAATTTATTTTAACTTCACCTCCAAGCTTTCATTCTATTACTATGAGTTTTCTTTATAATTCTTTTTCACCGGGGATATAAATATAGATAACAAGGTGTTGAAATGTGAATGAGACTAACCATTGTATGAATGTATAGCTTACAATTATTTCTTACAAAAAGAGAAAAAGGAAAGAAAAATAATTTCAGATAGCAATAATCACCTCTGAATCGGGATTAAATTCATTCAAATCGAAGAGATTCCGACGTAACCTTTGATCCTCCTCCCTTTCTCCCTCAATTGACTGATCAACCATCACTTCATTATCATCGCCACCATCGCCAGTTGCCATTCTTGAACTTTTATTACTATATATTTAGGTATAACACCGAGATTAAGCACTCGCATTCAAATAGTGATCATAAAGCTACCGTAGATGTACCCATTCAATGCAATCACCGTAAAATTGCTAAGACTTACAAATATAAAATCAACACACATAAAATCAAGAAAATATAAACAAACATACATTTTATTTTCAAATAATGTCATTTTTTGCTGCATGAATTTTAGTGAAGAAATGAGAATAAGGTAAGAGTAACTAGTGCTACGAATCACAACTGTCACGTTATGGACTAATCATTTTCAGTCTTCTTTTAAAACATTTCTAGCCATATCGTACGAGAAGAGAGGAACATTTTAAGCCCTTCTTGAATCATCCATACCCAACCAAATTCCATTCCATACTGCTATTCGAAATACCGACATCACAAGTCACTATTTGCAGTTCTTTTCTGCAAACCCTTGAACTGCTCTTTGTGCAACATCGGATAACCACCAATGCTGTACACAAATATAGGTAGTGCAATCAGAAAACCAAGTACGGCAATCGTTCCAGATGCGGGTTTACGGAACAATGCTAACCGCGAATATCTGTCCAATACTGCGAACAAGATGGGCCTTTTAGAATTTCGCATTTTTCGAAAAATTCACTGTCTCGTACTTACGTCTTTTTATTCCTGCATAGATTTCACGTTCATTTCTTCTAATTATAAAAGCGAACAAATCGACGTGCATGAATGGAAAAAGGACATAAATCTTACGGCACAAAAAAGAAACCAGACAAGATTACCGTAAACGAAGGAACGGAAAGCCTAGCAGTAAGGACAACCTAAGCATATGAGAAGTAAGACTAGACAAAAGTTAAAATTAAGTCTAGCTAGAACGAAGACAGGGGTAGACCTAGAAGTATAAGAACAAGTGCGCCAGAGAGAACCCTCACGCTTCTTGACAACATGCTATCTCGCTATCCTCTTAATCCTAACAACATACTCTCACTCACTCACTCTTCATCCCTTGCTATCACGCTGTTTTGCAGTCTTATCATCCCTAACTTGCTCATATTTATCACACTATTTCAGTGAGACCATTTAAAGTAAACGTTGGTTAAGGGCTTCACCGAGATATCTTCACGTGCTAACGTTTGCATGCTGTGGTGCGCGCTGGGCTATTTCCGCCAGTTACGTTTTACTCCTGCCAGTTGCGCCTTACTTTACCAGTTACGTTTTACTCCTGCCAGTTGCGCTTTACTTTGCCAGTTACGTTTTACTCCTGCCAATTACTTCTTTGCTGTTATGTTTAGAACTGTGCCAGTGGAATCTGTTTTGTTTTCACAAAAAAGAAGGAAGTACATGAAGAAACAGAAAGTAATCGAATCATAACAATTATAATAGTTCGGCACTGGCGTATGACTTGTCATTTCTTGTTTTGTCGTGTTGGACATCTATTATTGGCATTGACTGAGGTACCTGAGTATTGAGTACTAACATACATTATTTCGTAGATTTCTTTTTTGCCTCTTTTTCTGATTTAAAAATTGCATGTCAGATTTTGACTACCGTTAGAAATTTTTTGGAATTTGAGTTCTATTTGAAACAAATGGAAAGCTGTGATTTTTCATAGGGGATTTGTGACTTACATCCTTTAATGTATTCAATTCTGAGACTACACTTCGAGTTCGAGTTTTCTTGCCAATTTTTCTGCTTTCTTTATTTTCAACTGAAAAAAAAGAACAAAGATCTGATGGTAATTTGATTAGTGTCTTATTTAGGCTGCTACCATGCAACCTCATTTGCATATATTTTGCACCTGATGTTATTGCCATCATTCATTTCAGATTTCACGTGTGAGCGAAGTTCGTGAATACTTACTCTTTATTATTTTTACTGGTAACAATTCATCGGGGTCTTTTTTAGTGGAAGATAAAGGAATATTTGCTGCTGGAGCCATTTTTACCGCGTTTGAAAGTTCCTTTCTACTGAATCAACATTTCCGCCCGTAATTTACATTCATAATTTCATAGTTTACTGATTAATTTTATCTCACAGAAAGCATTTCAAATATTTTAGAAAGTTAGAATTAAATTGTGAATAGGAAGAAAAGTTATATTAAAATTCACCTTTGTCATTGTTGCTGTGAGAAACTTGACATCTAGTGATATTATTAATTTAAAGTCGTAGTGAGATGTCAAAATTGTTTCTTTGCAATTACAATTAAAAAATCCTTTTATCCTAAGGAAGTATCAGAAATCCATTCATCAGTGTGTGAATAGAAGAAATGTTATATGTAGGAAGTGGTGGGTAGAATTTCGAGAAGAATTACTTTTGTTTTCGTTCCGTTTTTGAATGTTCCAGTTGCACTGCAGTTTCAACACTTTTACTCTAAAACAAATTAATTTAATAATATTCGGAAATGAAAGTATCGATGCATACTGGTGCTATTTGTTTCGTTTTCATTTCTCATGGAATTCCCCAACAGAACAGAAAAAAAAACGAGTGTAGAAATGAAGCTGAAATATTTTTAGGATGACAATTAAGAAGAGAATGAGGTAAGTGTGCAATAAAAAAAAAAAGAAAAAAAACCGCTGACAAATTTATTATCTAACAATTATCTCACTTTGCATTTCACTCCGCATAGTTTTCCATTTTTTTTTTTTTCTCAGCATTTTACAGTCCACCATTGCACACAATTTCTTCTGATTTTTGTTGCATTTTTCAGAATGATTGGAATGAATTTGATAAAATTGAAAGTGAATAATGCACTATTCATTCATGCACCTACTTTTCTGCTGCATTTATTCCTCCAACACATCCCAGTCACCTTCTTCTAACTAGTCTAAACATAACAATGCCATTTTCATTTTTTTTTTTTGTTTCTTCTCAAGTACCATTGTGTTCCAAGCTTTTTATTATGCAAATTTTGTCTGCCTTTATGACAGTATAATTTTACTTACCTGGCTTAATCAGTTAACAACAATGCCTTCTTTCATTATTGCTTATCTATCGACATTCTACGGTTGGCCGATACTTTTTTAAATACGTGTCCGTGTGAGTCACAGTCATTGTACGTGTGCGTGAGGTATGAGATGTTATTCCGATGTGACACAGTTAAATGTAACGTCTTTCTAAAAACATGAAAATAACTGCAAGACTATAGACTATGTTGTGTACTTCTTGTGGTTTGATCGAAGGCCTAAGTTATTGGTCGTAGTCCTTTTTCAACGATTTTTTGCTTTCCGTTGTGTTAGGAGCTAATTAACTAATTCAGTAGCATATAAAATGTTAAGCAAGGCTTTTCGATGTTACGCATGTGTCTAGCTAATTTTGTGAGTCAAAACGAGTTCCTTAATGATTAGCAACATGAAGTTTTTGGAGTTGTGTACATGTTATCTGATGTGCTATCATACTGTGATTGGAAAGCACATTTCTGCAATGAATTTATGTTTTGAATTTGGTTTCAGGTAATCAACGATGGTTGTGGAGAGTGGTGCGAAACAGTGCTTTATTGAACTTGCTAAAGCGGATACTAGTGCTGATTATGATAAAGCACTGAAAATAGCCAATAAGGGTAATTTGTTGCTAGGATTTTAATAAATGCCTTATTCCTTCAAAGAGCAGTTGAAGCTTAGCTCACTTCACACCAAATCACTGATAAATAAGGATTGGATTAAAAATCCTGAAAGGAAAATTGTTTTTCAGACATACCCCATTTTTCCTTCTTTCAGTGTTGCGTACATATCCAAAAGAGACATTGGCATTTAAATGCAAGCTAGTTGCACTTATACAACTTAACCGATTAGATGAAGCGCTTACTCTGATCAAGAAAACTCCACCTCATCATATGGGGCAAGTTTGTATTATTTTTACTGTCGACACAGTCATTTTTTTGTCCATATCTCATTGATGGTTTCCTATGTATAAGAATTACTATTAAGATTTTCTAATGAATTTAACTGATCATTATCAAAATTTTCTAACCTGCAGGGATTGTCTATTTGAGAAAGCCTATGTTCTGTATCGATTGCAAGAAGATGCTGCCGCACTGGATACACTCGAGAAAGCTTCGGCAGATGACTATCGTTGCATGGAACTAAAAGCGCAGCTGCTTTATCGTGCTGAACGTTTTGATGAAGCTCTGAAAATATTTATGTATCTTTTTCAACATGCTTTGCTACTGTAGCGAAGTTTTAGCTCCAAATAAGCCAATTTTTCAACAAGTTAACTTACAAAAGAGAAATTTTTGCAACCTTAAATTTGCTTTAATTTTTAGGACTTTGCTGAAAGATCATTCAGATGACTATGATGAAGAACGCTGTGCTAATTTAATCGCAACCATTGCACAATTGCAAGCGAATGGTCATCAGCAGGTTTTTAAATTTCTGAGTTTGTTCCTTTAACTAGTGAATTGGCTGAATTGTCGATTTAGCTATCGCGAGGACTGAGGTGGGTGGTGGAAATTCAGAGTATTAGAAAGTCCAGAATATTTTGTTGCGAGTTCTTTTGGTGATTGGTAAGGTTATATTAGTCTGGGATAAGCATACTGTCTTGCTTCTGAAAGATGATTGGCATGATAGCAAAAATAAAAAATATTGAGCCGGCGAATAAAACGATAGGAGCAATTGAGCTATAAAATAATAAGTTTCTAATCATTTTTTTTTTTTTTTTTAGCAATCACCTTCACATTTGGACACATTCGAGCAGCTCTACAATAGTGCTTGTCAACTGATTGAGTCAGGAGGATATGATCAAGCACTGAAATTTCTTGAAAAGGCTGAAAGTCTGTTTTCATCTCGTAAAACGCACCCATTTTTTGAGTTAAAATTTAAATATATTTTTTACTTATTTGTGTTGCTGTAATATATAGGTAATTGTTGTTTGTTTTGTTTTTCATATGTCTATTTTCCCAGGGTTATGCAGTAACACATTAGTGGAGGAAGGTTTGTCAGAGGAAGAAATAGAAGAAGAGCTGTCTGTGATTCGAGTCCAAAAAGCCTTTGTTCTTCAGATGCTGGGAAAAAAAGATGATGCATTGAAAATCTATTTACGCGTGCAAGATCTAAAGTAAATGAAATTTACCAGTCGCTTTTATTAGTCTGGAATTTATAAAACATAAAAGTCTTTTGTAGTTCAAAAATGGAAATGAAATTTTTTTTTTTAGTCCGTCGGACAAAAGTGTTATAGCAGTGGTCACAAATAATATACCATCATGTCGTACGGAACAAAATTTGCTAGAGGCGCGGAAGAAGCTGAAAACTGTCTTGCAGGTTGAGAGTTCCAAGTTAACAGCTCGACAGAGACGTATTCGTTTGTTAAATCAGGTTCATCCTTTTTAAGTATTACGAAGGGACTTCTTTAAATGAATATTATTAGCCAACAGTATCCTGAGCAAGCCCTCTCTCTCAAGATAAGTTGCTGAATCGATATTTTCATAATCTTTTTTCATGTCCAGCAAAATAAGAAGTCTCTGTTGAATCTGTTGTGAGATTAAAAACTCATGATCAGAAATAAGTTATCATTAAAACAAGACATAGGTTTTGTAATCAAGCTGGTTTTTAATACAACTTCGACTCTTTCATTGTTTTGACGCATTATTTTTAAAATAGTTTAGGCTTTGGTACATCTGTTTTCAAACCAACGTGAACCATGTCGTCGGACTCTTGAGGAATTTGTAAAAAAATATGGTCCTTCTACGGACGTGACACTAATAGAGGCAGCACTTCATGTTCGCTCGAAAGATTTTCAAAAAGCACTTGCAGTACTCAAGACTAGCTCAGCAATGGAGGCGAAATTGACAGCAGTGCAAGTTTTGCTTGATGAAGGTACTAATGAGCTTATTTCCTTCGGTTATTCAAAAAGTTCCTCTTTTTTTTTTCTTTTTTTTTTTAAGGAATTACGAGGATTTAATAAAGGAACTTGTAGGAAAATTGGAAGATGCCAGTACTGCGTTGAACGAATTACCTCAAGATTTGCTATCTTCTCCAGCAATCTTACAGTTGAGAGTCGCCCTATTGCTAGCGACACGTCAGCAAAATGTACAAGTCGTGATCGCTTTTGTCATTAATTACTTGATCTTTATCATTTTCATTTAGGAAATCTAGCATCTCATTGCTATATTATAATATTATTAATTTATGCGTTGTTTTAACAAAATTAATTACTTAGGTAGCCCTAAATCTTCTGAAATCTTCCTTGGATTCGGCGAAAGATGAAGAGGCTCGTGTAGCAGTACTAGAAGAAGTTGCTTCGCTCAATGTTGAAATGGGAGATTATCGTTCTGCTGCAGATTATTTGGAAAAACTGTCGGAACTTCGTCCTAATGATATGAATATAATGTGTCGTTTAATCAAGGCTTATTCAACATTTGATACAGAACGAGCTGAGGAGTTACTGGCGAAGGTATTTCCACAAGAGAGTAGTACAGATATCGATGTTGATGCACTAGAAAATTCAGATGCTGTTTTATATGGTGAACGATATCGTCAGAAGAAAGAGACGAAAATGGAAACTCCTGATGCTGTTAGTTTTATCAGACTTTTGGACTGGGTATGTGGTAAAAATGAGAGAAAATCAAAATCAAGTAATATAAGGATTTTACTTATTTTCAAGTGAAATCGTATTTTCTTTTACATACACTGAAATATCATTAATCCGAACTTACAGTTTTAGTCGATCAATACTTTTATTACTGCTTCTGCTGAGACTTTTTATGTTAAAACTTCTTCAACGTGAATTAGGAATACAGAATTTAGAATTAGTGAACATCTGCATCGACCTTTTGCTATATTATTGTCGTTTGTTTAGTAATATAAATACATTTTAGGATATAGTTGCCAGTAAAAGAAGAGCACGCAAACGTAAGCGAAAAATCATTCTACCTAAAAACTTTGACCCAAAAATGCCTCCTGATCCGGAGCGTTGGTTACCAAAGCAAGAACGAACAGCTTTTAAGAAGAAACTTAACAAAAAGCATCGTGATCGTGATATTGGTCGAGGAACACAGGGAGCGGTTAACTCTTCTCCAAAAATGTATGTATTTCGAACCCCTTAATTTTCTATTCAAAGCAGATATATATTTCGACTTTTCAACGGTGAATTATTTAAGAAAATGGAATTATCAATTTATCTTTCTAGAGAAACAACTATAACAACAAAACCGAACAATTCGCCGCGTCCATCAGGCCCAGCTGTGGGAGTGGAAGGCCCACGTCAGCAAAGGCCGGCTGGTCAGCAACCTAAAAAAAAGAAGAAAAAAACGGGTAACAAATGGTGAGCATGGGTGAAATGTATGTTTGTATCTGGGCATGTTTAGGGAATTTCTTGCTTTTGACTGTGAATTAAAAAACCGATTTATTCAAACTTTAGTAGACTTAAGTATTATTATTGAAGCTAATTTCGCATTCGAATTATGATTTTATGAGAAGCTCGTTCAGAGATTCAAATTACGTGTTTAAGTACATTTTCAGTAAACAAATTTCAGAATCGACAAAATCTTATTATAAAAGATATTTGCCGATTTTTTGTTTAGAATAATTGCTTATTTCTTGTTGGTTTTATTTTTGCACGTTTGGTTTTGTTAAAATATCACCTGTTTCATATCCCTGACTTGTATCTATAATTGAAAATATAAGTGGCAAATAGTTCACTTTCATTGTAAAAGGCGATACACTGCCGTTTACGCCAAAATTAATATCCAAATTTTCGTACAGTCAACTGGACAAGTTGTTAAAATTATTTTTTAAAGTTACCGTACAGTACACAGCGTTACATATCTTGAAGTGTGTAATCGTAATGTTGAGCAGACACTTGATCTGTACTGAGTGGATTCCTGAATTCCACAAAGGGTTGCGGCATAGGAATTGCAGTACTGTTAGTTATGTCAATGATTTTAAGACACCATATAACTGTTGCAAAATGTGCACCTAATGCAAGCACTTCTACTGTATTGTGTATTCTCCATGACCAGCTGGTTACTTCACCTGCAAAAAAAAAAAAAAAAAAATCTTGTCTCGTATTTTGAGATTGTTCGGATGTTAAAGTTTTTGTTATAACTGAAAACTCGGTACCAATGTTTCGGTAATCAAGCTGTGTTAGGATATCCGTGAAACGAACTGCGTTAATCATCAGTAAACATGTACAGTGCATTAAATTTGCATATAAATTTCGACTGGCAATAATCTGGAACAAATCTGGTTTGAAATGAATCTCAACGATAGTGGTAGCTCTAGTGATACCTGAGAATTCATTCAGCAATTCAATTTTAACATGTTACAAATTAATTCTGGCTGATATAATATACCTGATAAATGGGAAAAATCAGAAGGGTCACAGTAAGAGATAAATGATAAAGTGAAGTGAGCAAGACAATTAACGGATGTCTTGATGAATTCCAGAGAAATTCATAGGTAGTAGAAATGAGTACTGCAGCACCAGCAATCAGCAGAGCTAAACCAATTCTCTGCAATTTATTTCTTCTAAATTCATTATCAGTAACCTAATTAACCGACAAATTAGACGCCTTTTTTTTTCTTTAAATGAGAACTGACAATTTACATTTCAAACAAATTGTTAGAAATTATTGCATAGTAAATTTTAAGGTTACTTTAATGGGGGAAAAAAAAAAGGTCACATATTTACTGCAAATATTCATTTAAAATGTGTTTATCATTAGCAATGTTAGCAAATTAGAACCCTTTTCCGTCTCTTTTACCCCGTTTTTTACAACATTAATTCAGCTCAGCCAAAATTTCAGCCAACCTCGATCATCTTTTCCAATTTTATGGCTGCCGTACTTTTTGCATCAATATTATAGGCACCACGACGTGAGTTTATCTGTACAACACGCCAGATAATATAAGCCAATAAAGATGATGTAATGAAAATACAGAAATGTAGAAATGTTTCGATGAAATGAGCTATAGCACCAGATATTGTTAAATAATTAGAACACCAAGCAGAACCACGATAGAACATTTCACACACCTCATCAGCATAGTATCCATTCCAAGAAAGGTAAAGGTATGAGATGAGGAGAAATGTTGTCGACTGGATGCAAAATAGTAGTGTTGTTAGGCTAAAATTATCATTAAATAAAGATTGAATGAAAAAAACAGAACCAGCAAAATTGTCACCAAATTCAGTTTGAAAAAGAAATAAAATTTCATATCATATCAATTTCATATTTCCTTTTTTCCTCAGTGCTTTTTTTTAATCGATTAATTATTATCAAAATGTGTCAAAAATATTTGAGTGAAAAAGTATTGTAGTGAGGAATGTGATATAAAACATACAGTGCAGGGATGATGAAGAAATTAACTTCTTTAGCAGAAGCAAAAAATAAGAATCCTGTGGAGAGGACTGTTAAGAATGGCGTTTTCTGCTCATTACCATGGAAAATTTTATAAAATGCCTCAAGACGAGTTGATATAATATCGAATGCAAAAAGTATTATTGAAATAACGCCTGCCACTATGCCTACAAAAAATGATGATGTTTTATTAAAAAGGAATTTCCTGAAAACTTGCTTAAAATCAGCAGTGGAAAAAAATCTTTGGACCTGTATTAACTCAAATCCTCCTAGCCTACTCGTATCTCTGTGTGTTAATTCTATGACAAAGGCAAAGTATAAAGTGATATTATTAATTAATCAAGCATACAAAGTAAAGAGAGCAAAATTAAGATAAAATAGTCCTTGCTTTCTGATATAAAGAATTCGAGATTACCCAAATGTTCCAATTGCTAAATTTGGTCGTACATTAGTGCATGAAGCAGGAAAGCAATCTACCGTGTCTTCTAGGTCAAATCATTCATTGAATCTTTAGCGAGACTGAGTTTATTTTGAATTTTCAGTCTTAAATGAACGATAGTAGCTTCTCACCCATGATATATTTAAGTAAAATGCTTACTTGAGATGAAAAGAAATGATTTGAGCTGGGATGAAAAATTTATCTGAAGTGGTTGTCCACATGAACTGATAAGTACCAATGTTAAAATAATTAATAACAAAACGTGAATAATGCCAGTGCTTACATTAAGTACTGATAACCAGTTTGGTGTCCATTTCGAAAATGCTGTTCCCGAGATCTGTAATTAAAAACTGAATTTTCTTTTGTTTTGACTTTTAAAATACTGAAAGTTTCATTTATTTAAAGTTTCTGCTAGCCAAAAACTTACGACAGCGTTTGAAAACCATCGATAATCAATCCATAAATATGTAACAGTTGGATAAATGCTTATTGAAGACAAACAAAAAGTTATTATTCTAGTTGGAGAATTTGCTGGCACTCGTAGCAAACACAAAATACCTCAAATCAAATTATCAACTTATCAAAGAGAAAAACAGTTGAAAAGTGATAATTAATTAGCGAACGGAAGCTGTTGTTGAAATGGAGAAGTAATAATTAATTAATAAACGAGATAAATTACAAACCTAGAGCCATATTAAGAGCAATCCAAAGTGGTTCATCAGTGGTATAATGAATAAAGGTATAGCGAATGAGATTGCCAATTGAACGTAGAAAGTATAATTCAGTGAGCCAAGCAAAGAATTTAAGCATGGAGGTGATGATAATTGCAGAGCCAATTGTACATAGCAGGATAGACTGCCTTTCCATCTGAATGTCCAGAAAATTCCGATGACACGATGAAAGGATTAGTAGAACTAGTGCCACAGATCCAGCACTAAGTATCATATCCAAGATACTGTAACTGAGCATACCGTATACCTGAAATGATCATTTATTTTTTAATAAATGTTATCAGTGAAAAGAGATTAGTTATATTTTCCTGAAAAGAACAAGTCATTTATACATATGTGAGAAAAAATTTGAAAATAAATAAAATGAAAATGATATTTCATAGTAAAGGCAATAATGAAGAATAGATCATCACCTGTATCCTTGTTACAAATGCATTATTAATTAATGACTCGAAATCTTTAAAAATTGCAATGATATTGAAGAAATCAGCAATCACTGTAGCAGAACAAATCGCTAATGTGAAGATGTCGAGAATGATAGCAAGAATGAATGATGTAGAAAGGATTGTAAATGATGGAGATAATGATGAAGCAATACCAGCAAACAGTGATATGATTGTAATCCAATGAGTATTCGTAAAACGTTCCATATGATATGATTTTTCGGCTTGAATACAGCCGGCCAAAAATGCATTCACAACATTTACTAGACCGATAATTATGAGCACCCGCGAAGCACGATATGTTTTGTCCATAATTTCACATTTGAAAATAAATCAATCAGTAATTGTTCATTAAATCTCTCCTCCTTTTGTTGTTAACAGGAAACAAACTGAAAATTTACCGCAACGCCACAACTTAAGTTTAATTTAGACTTCACTGAACTGACAGGAAAATTTTTGAATGAATATGACTTGAGACGTATAGATGTGATCAAGTAGTATCAATAAAAATAATAAATTGATAAAAATTCCAATCATCCTCAACTAAAATAATAATGACAGAAATGGTGATATGATATTAGAGATATCAGTAAATTATGAAAGGCCACCTTCCGTTTTACTTCCTTTTCCCCCGTCCCTTCCTTCTCTTCTCATTCCTTCCAGTTGTTATGCCATAAAATTACCAGTTTCGAGACAAATGTATATACAGCCATCATCTCTTTACCATCCATCCCTTTCTCGCTCTATTACTTCCTAATTATCATCACATTTCATGTGAAGAGCAGTAGCTGTTATTGTCGCATATACAACAGGTTAAAAAGAATCAGACGGCCTGTCCAGTGTACACACTTTCTTTCCTTCTTTTAATCAATTTATTCCAGGAGCAATTAATTATTTCAACTGAAAGAGTAGGACAAATAAAGTTAGTCCGAAATTATGTATAGATAACTTGATTAGTAAGGAAAGAGAAAGAAAATTCAAAACTAATGGAAACCTACGAAGTAATTCCAACTTGCCAAATTAAACTTTCGGTACATTTTACCCTTTTTCTCTTTTCTTTTTTTTAAAATCTATTCATATAAAATCCTTGGTAGCTGAGTATTACGAAATTGATTCAGGACGATTAGTGATCTGTGATGTTAGCTGCTTATTGAAACAAAAAATTTTTATGATTTGAGAGATCTGTCAATGGTAGAACTGTCATCTTTAGTTCATTTCAATCTGATAACGCATATATGCAATCCGTTACAACAATTTTCACCATATATATGCACTCAAGTCATGGACTGTTCCAGACTTATCAGCTTGATATTGTTACACTGGTATGATCTGAGCTTACTACTTGAGAACTTCCTCTGGAACTAAGAATAACTGTTCTCAAACTGATACATATGTATAAACTGATTTTGTATATTGTTTTATTTCTGAATCAAACAAGCATAATATTTGAGAGGAAAGACTTTGTGCAGCTAAAGATATCAAGAAATTCATACAAAAAAAAAGTACCGAATAAGTGTCAACAAATTCTACTCACCATCAACATCATCATTCATCAAACAATTTATAGAAGTAATCTCCAACATATTTTCTATACAAAAAGATGCCTTCATAAATCGTTGTAAAAAATTAATACATGAGAACAAAAATCTGCCCACCGTCATATGTCTACACTGAGTATTAAATAACTCTGAAAGACTTCATCACAATGTCTCAACAAGAAAAGGCAATATACAAAGTAAAAAAAAATTTCAAGGAAATATAGCGTATTAAGTTGTAATGTAGTGAAAATATTAAACAGGAATGATATACTAGGTTCAAATTTACGGTACTCAGAAATATCAATAGGACGAAGTGATAAACATATATCTGGAGAGAACATATATTGCAGCAGTAGCAGTACCCGCAACTAACCACTTTCGAAGGGATAACTTTGGAAGAGAAGGCTTTCGTATCTGATTAACACTTATAAGATGTCGATAGTCTTCCATTAATGAACCACGTAACCTTGAAGGAGGAAACATCCTTAAATAGAAAAACAAACTTTAAATAAAGGTTTTTCTTTTCTTTTTAGAATCAAGAATAAAATTCCTTATGGAAAATGTGTATAAATAAACGAACATATAAACAAGAAATATATGAAGAACGAATAACCGAAACAGGTCTTGTGCGTCGTTGATTAGAGCCTGAACAGGGATATCACTTGGCATTACATTCAGCAAGTGGTGGATTGAAGCCATATCTCGAGAGCAGTTGAGAATTGCACTACTCCGCCATAAAACGACAGCCGAAGTTAGAAAAATGGGAGTAAGTGCATGAGTAGCAAGGAAAAAGTCGAAACAAAGAACAATCTGAAAGGAAAATAAGCGAATATTGCATTTCGCCTAGCTTTTTTTGTCATTTATGATTTGCTGTTATAAGATTTTCTTTAAACAGAATGCAAACAAAAATATTAACCTGCCAATCTGCTTCAGAAAAATTGAGAAATTAAGTCAGAAATAAAGAAAAAATAAGCAAAATATGTATTAATCTTCCACAGTCCAGAAACGAAGAATAACAGACCTGGTGATAATGATGTAGCGCATGTGAAAACCACGTCAATGGCCAACTTAAAGCAAATAATGATCCTAGTTCTACCGCACGCACTACTTTTTCCAGTTCTTCATCAACTTTCCAAAGCAATACATGCATTAAATCAAGATCTCTTAGCACAGTATCTTCCAGCTTTTTCAGAAGGTAACTGAAAATTGCAGCAAATGTTAACTTGCAAAAATATGTGCACCCTCGCAAGACTGCATGTTTTTTTCAATTGCAACTGTTAAAGACACTTTTCATAAAGATATAGTTTAGTAGTGCATTTTATTAACAGCTTTTTTTGCCGTGGTTGATAGCGAAAAAGAAAATCATCAAGATTCACAATATAAATCACAGCATAATAAGAGAAATTAATTAAAGCGAAATATAATAACGTAGGAAAACAATATTACTTATTAAACAAAAAAACAAACCCTCTAAAGATTCCGTGATTTGCTAAAAGTGTGCCAACATGTTCTGCTTTATCATTACCGAGTACCAATAGTAAGGTCAGGCACACGTCATGAAAACCTCAAATTGTGCTAAACTTATAACAAACTCTAAAACCATTAGTGACAGCAACCCGTACAATATTTGGAACCAAAATCTACAACTGAAATAGCAATTTCCACTTTTAGATTGGTACAAAATGATAACTGCAAATTTCCATATGAAAAGCTGCATTTTGCTCGGTGCCGTGTATTTCTAGAATTTTATGGAATTTATAGATGTTACATTCTGAACAAAAAGGAATTAATGAAACTGTTAGTCAAAAGTAATTTTTTCGTAAAATAACCTTGGTAATAATGAAATCGAGGACAGCTCCAAAGAATTTTCACAATCAAAGGAGTTAAATCTTCCTGCAAAATACTGCGTTCTTTATCTGATATGCCAGGTGGAAATCGTGCCAACGTACGTTGAACATCCATTTGGACTTGATTCCATTCCCGATGATTTTGTAAATCCTTCAGCGTTGGAACAGACACCTAAAATACTCTTTTCAATACCGATGTTAATATATTAAAAAGAACTGATATTATCGATATCTTTTACTTCCATCTTGGAACTGAAAAGAAACGTTGACATCCACAGTTTTCCAGCTATGTTTGATTTTATTACTATGAATGCATGTTCCGTATCACGCATTTACTTAATATTATGTTATCCGTACTTTTGGATACCAGAGGAATAAAAAGCTCCAGGACAGTTCAAACTAAACAAAAGATAATCAAATGAAAAGTATGGTTAGATTCATAAACTTTAAAACTTCATATCAAACCGTTTGCAGATTATTCTTTAACATATCCTTAAAATTGAAATCTTTGCAGAAAAAATTTCGAGTATTGCCACTGTTTCTAATAACAATTCGTGCACTTTAAATCGGATCTAAGCAAAATGCATAACTAACAGAAATATTTAGGAACTTATAACAGGAGCAGAATTAACCGTGAAGTCGTCCTCTTCAGTAGCGAAATCAGAGTGCGCAGATTCAAAATCAGAATCTGAAATTGTTGACGCTGTTTCGGCATCACTACAGGACTCTTGCACCAATGAAGATGCCAGAACTGGCCATACTACGTTACGAATTTCATCCAAAACTAAGCCTAAAATATATAGCACCTTGATTTTTAACATACGAACAAGGAAGGCGCTCATATGTGTTGCATATATACGAAGTTCGCCATCTACTCTTTCCAAATGAAAAAAAAAAAAAAAATTTCTTCCAATTCTGAAAACCCTAAAACAGTCTCGATAAACATATCAAAATGAGCTAAAGTGAAAGGTACGGCTAGGTCCAAATTTGCGCAACCAAACAAAATGACTGGGTGAAGTAACAGATCAATTTAGCTACGAAAAAAAGTTAACAATGCTAAAAAAATAGCTCGAGATAAATAGAATAACTTCAAATATCTTTAGCCATACCTGTAATACATTAATGAATACAGCCGAAACACCAATCATAACCTGATATTCAAACACATCATAACCTACGAAAATATCTAAATAATTAAAACACAATATGAATCAAAATATGTACCACCAGTAGATGAAGCAAACTGTCGTAACTGGTTGATATGTAAATGTAACGAGTCATGATTTTCATCGATAAATGCCCGCATACGATTGCACTTAATTTGTAATGTTCGACTGACCGCATTTTTCAATACATTTTCGCTCACTTTACTTTTCTAAAACATCACTTCTACCAGTAAATATATATATAGCTTTACTGTATATATGTATATATATATACTATATATATATATATATATATATATATATATATACTTTACTGTATATATATATGCAGTAAAACTTTACTATATATATATTTATATATATATGTTTATTTTTATATTTATATATATTTATTTTTATATATATATATTTATAGTAAAGCTCATAAAATCAATGCTAACAATTAAAAATATCTCATGGCTACATCGGAAACGATATTAACAAGTAAACACAAATAAGTGGACCGTAAGAACATTTTGTCAATATTTCTTTTTTCCTCAACTAAGATTTCGGTTTTTGAAATTAGCAACACGGTTCCACCAAAAACTGAATATTGTTTGAAATATAGGCCAAAAAAAATATATATATATATATTCATACTTTTTTTGCGTTAGTAGAAAGTGTAGAACTGTCGATAAGTGAAGGCATACTGTTGAAAATAATCGACGTATTACTGCGTTAGATAATTCCAAACAATATCAATCGTATTATACAATGATGCACTCATACAATAATCAGTCATTTGAATTTGGCAGTAAATAAGTAAATTTACACCGACAAATCTGAGAAGTAAATAAGGAAATTTAAACTTGGCGAATCTGAGAAATAGAATAGTAAATCCTAAACGAAACTATAAAATAACAACAAACGGCATGATAAAGTTCCGACATCAGACGTGGCTAAAATTCATAACAATTATATGAAGCAGTTAATCAGTGAAGCAGAGCGACGCACCACCACACCACCTGAGGTAACACCACAGACTACAATGCTCACATTGTCCAGTTCGCTGTCAACAGGCTATTCTGTTATTCGTTGTGTTTTGGAAATGACCTTTCCGAATTCGTTTACGGTTTTCTAATTATTTCTTCCATGTTTTGTTTAATTCTTTAATGTGAATTACGAGGAATTATTCACTTCTCCATATTGACATGCATTTTGCATGTTAGCGTGAGTTAGTTAATGATTTCTATGCTTAGATAAATTTTGAAGATTGAAAATATCAATTATCAGCAAATAATGTTAAAAAGAACCGATTGTTAATTGGTTAAAGATTAATGAATGAAGGACATGATAGTTACTGATAATTAACATAAACCACTAATTTATGTGCACTATTATTTATTTGTTAGAAAGAAACAAAATGAAAAATAAGGAAAAATTGATGTAAAACGTTAAATAGAAGGAAAATTTAAACCAATAAATGTATGTTAAAAATGCTAAATAAATGTCAGATAGAAAATTTAAGCAACAGAATGAAGAAGATTAATGTTAAAATTTCTAAAAAAGTTACACAATTTTCGAATGTCAATTTCAAGGTTCTGATTAGTTATTTAAAAACAAATACCTTTGTCAATTTGTAGTGTGCTGTTTTTAAATAAAACTTAAATATCATTTAAATATTTATCTTAATGCCATGTTATTAAGCTGATGAAAATTGGTCCTTGATAGGAGTTATCACCGTTTTGTTATACTTCTCATAGTAATAATTTACCTGTATTTTAAAGAAATTTATAAAAAATTAGATTGAAGCATTTAATGAAGTTCGCATTTCCGAGTTCAGTAGCACCATTATTCGAAACTTTATCAGAAAACAAAACAAAAGAATTGCTGTATTTGCAGAACTTCCTGCAGTAGTGAATTGCTCTCGACATGAGGAAGGAATTAATTTTCCGTCAGGTAAAAAAAATCTTTTCAAACAAATTCATCCCGTTAAAATATTTTCCAACAACTGAAAAAGTTTTCAACATTTTGAGCAATTAGTTTAAATTTGAAAATCATGGTAATAATGTCGAAATAATCATATTTCATATTCAAGTGATATCAATGTATATTTTAGCTATTCGAATCAGTATCATGTACCTACACCTACTTGTTAGGATGTTCCATGAGTGGAAAAGCGATAATAATAGATCCTGTACTGGAAACTGTTGAACGAGATGCAAAGGTAATTTGATGCTTAATTTTGGTTCAGTTTTGTTTTCTATTTTGAAATTCCTAGTTGTGAATTTTTGTCTACTACAAGTAATTTAGTGACTTCTATTCCTTTTCAAACTTTTTTTACTGTTAAAAGATATCAATCAGTCATCGCACCGTGCACATTAATTCCTTATCAGTGTATAAATAATTGGATTTTAGCTTATCAAAGAATTAAATTTGGATCCAATATATGGTGCCAATACACATCTTCATGCTGATCATATTACTGGTACCGGCAAATTGAAATGTATTTTTCCACAGATGAAGTCTGTGTTATCAAAACATGCTGGTGGTTATGCAGATGTGCTAGTCGATGAGGGACAGATATTGGAATTTGGCGATCAGAAAGTGGAAGTTCGTACAACACCAGGACATACTAGTGGTAAGTTAATTTATGAGGTATTTCTTCTCAAGATGGTCTTTCCTTTGTAAGTTGGTTAAATTAGTTATCATTGGAAGATATCATTTTCATACCTTCGAATTACCCTCTTCAATGATAAATTCAAAATTTGTATTAAATGTTATCAGCTCTTCTTTCTTTGGATCTCACTCCATATCATGATGCATTCTTTTCATAAAATTGAAGTTTGATAATCTCAATTTGAAGAATTATTTCTCGTCAGCTGATGGAATTGAAAACGTTTTAAAAAGCAGAGAAATGAATAATGCAGTTTCGAACTTGTTGTTTTCAAGGTTGTGTGACGTATGTATCACATAATCATCGGATAGCTTTCACAGGAGACACACTCCTTATACGAGGATGTGGACGTACCGATTTTCAAGAAGGTGTGCTAGTTTTTGCACACTGCAAATTTAGATTTTATTCATGCTTCTCTAAAAAGTTAGAAGTTCTATATTGGTTAGGGCATTATTCATTTCCTTAATTGATATGGGAACATTAAATCACCAAGGCATCGAAATATCTAGTCGATTCAGCTTATATGTATGGTGATGAATGCTGATAACAGAAGTGAAAAAAATCTTGTCCTGTGCTTCAGACTCTCGTCTTTCTCTTTTAGTTAATCGAATTGCTACTCAAAAATAGCAAAATGTTACTTACATATTTATAATGAGATTTCTAGTGCAAGAATTTTCTAGTTTGCAGGAAATTCGATAACGCTATATAAGTCAATACATGAGAAAATCTTCAGTTTACCTGATGATTTCCTGTTGTATCCAGCTCATGATTACAAGGTATTTTGAAATGGCTAGAGTTTTGAAAAATAAATACTTAAAAACTAAGTTAAAAGGAATAGCCAACAATGCTGGTGGTGAAAGACTGTATTTATTCAGTGCATACTTTTTTTTTTACATTGTAAAATTATCTTACGTAAGATGATGACAGATTACAAGCATGCAAAATTTTGGAAAATCAATTATAAACCAAAGAAATTTTTGAATAGACATTGATAGAAAGATTTAAAAGAATTATGGAATATTCACAGGGTTTTCTGCTGACAACTGTTGGTGAAGAAAAGAAGTATAATCCAAGATTAACGCAAACTTTGGAAGACTTTGTGATTCTCATGAAAAATCTTAAACTACCATATCCAAAACAAATTGGTTAATTTGCCTCTTTTTTTTGGAAGATAAATGTCTGTTGTTGAGAACTTCCTGAAAAAAAAAAGAAAAAATCCTAAACTTAAGGCGGATTTTCAGAGAAACAGTAAATAATCACTGAGATAAAAGTATGAGCTACTTTATTTTTCTGCACAAAGTGAGAAACGATTTAGTAACCAAATCTCCTGTTCTTAGTGATATGAGAGACGAGTTTAAGCTTAACACGACCTCATATTTTCGGAATGATCTCTTTTTAAAATTGTTCATTTTATTTAATAAATGCTTCAAATTACTTCGCAATAATTTTAGATAAAGCATTGCCAGCGAATAAAGTATGTGGAGCATACGAAACCAAATGAGAAAACATAAAAGATGTGTCAATGAAGAAATTTTCATCCATCATGTATCAGTTAGTCGTACGAATTATTAGAAGAACGAGATACTTCCATAGCTCAGTTCCACTCCTCAGAATGGAAAGACTGCTGTCCGAAGAAAACATTAGTTGGCAAATTAATTCGCTTCTGCAAAGGCCAATTAATTTCCATCCGTCCTTTTGATAATGCTTCATTAAATCCTGAACTTAGTTTTTTATCTTTACAGCAGAAGTAGTTACAATATGTCGTTACAATACAAGTGGAATGGGACAGACTTACAATGTGGGAATTATCGTATCTCTGTTTCATTTTCGTATGCATATTATCTGGTTTATATTATTTGAATGCGTGATATATTGCTAATATTGTTAGGTTATTATGAAATTGAAATGATTCCTTTGTGGGATATTTAGTTCTATTCCTACAGGATAGTTATTCATTCTATTCCTACAGGATAAAATGTGTCTAAGACAAGTCTGAAGCTGCTTCTGGCTATAACACTATAACTTTCATGATATATGAATTTAAGCATTTCATTTACAAATATATCAGTTTTTCATTATCACCCTTTATAATTATTCACTTTACTGCTCATTTCGTCCGAATAAAAAAATATACTCATACAGACAAAATATGTAGTGTAATTGAATTTAGAAACTGTTGGGATTCCATCTCTTATTTATAAATTATACTGCATTCCTTAGGCACAAACTTTATTAGCCCTTTCACAGTCTGAGAAGTTCGTTGTTTTCGTTGTTTTTCCCTTCGCTTTCCTTCTGTCCTTCATTAAAACGCAAACAGAATAGACAGTTGAGAGTATCTTAAAAGAATCTAGAAAAAACAAAAAAACAGCTTTTCATTTTTCAAAGATACTACGGTGGTAATGTTATGCCCTGGCTAACTACATTTTTTTTTTCGACCTAGCTGAGTTGAACAATACTTAGCCTTTGGACGGCTAAATTGGCAGTCATTCTCAAATTCATCCGGTAATACGTTAAACACGTTAAGTTTGTGCAGATTTTGTCAGTTATCAAATAGATTTTAGGGATGAATATAAACGAAGTGAAAGGCGAGGTGACTTGTTCAGATCAAGAACGAGATCTTGCTAGGTGTGCAAAGAAGTCGGATTCGGGTAGCAGCGAAGAAATGATTGAGTTGCTCGAGTTTGAGAGGAATGTTATGCTCGATACTTACGCCGATGACGTGCTCTTCGTTCTTGCCAGGTATGCTATCTTCATAATTCTTGGCATACTTCACGTTTAACTTTCATATTTCAGTGGTTTGGGATTGGAACGTTTGATACTTCACCATTTACACTTGTACTCTGATCCGCAATTGTTGGTATTTGTTATCAATACAACTCCACAGGATGATGTTAGTAGCATTCAAGACTATTTTGTTTAACTTTTACAAGGAATCTTCGGAAGGAGTCATTTTCTGATTATTTTCAGCATTATCATTTCTGGGGATTTTATTCCAATCTTTCTGCTTGATAAATACAATAACCACATTAGCAGCAGCTAGCTAAAAAATTTTTGAAATTTTAGGCATATTTTTTTTCATGTTTACGTGATCCTAAAGTAAAATGTCCTCCAAAGATCATCACAGCGGACTGCTCAATAAAAGACAGGTTAGTGTGGTAGAAGCATAGAGAACTGAAATGATAATGATAGTGTTATTGAAGTTTCGCTTGTTAGCGTTGTTATAACTCAGTTCCTTTTTCAAGAATGCTAAAGTTACTATAGTTCTTCTTTTGCATACTATTCTTTGGCATGTTTTGCTCAGGGAATCACTGTATATGGAAGGAGGAGTGCATTTTATTACCTCACGGATTTTAATGCTTGATCTTTTACAAGAACGCGTTCCAGTGAAGCATGTAGCAGGAATTATTGTTTACCGAGCACATCAGTTCGTTACTCTCTGATTTGTTTCGTAATGAGAAATAGTCCAACATTTTAATGTCATCGATAATGCGATTTTATATGAGGTTCTAGAAATGGAACGAAAGGTTAAGACAATTAATTTCTAGACTACTCAGTGGATTTCAAGAGTCATTTATTCTTCGTTTGTATCGTGAAAAGAAGGCGGATGGTTTCGTCAAAGCATTCAGGTCGCTATATTTTGGAAACGCTGCTTATGCGAATTTTTTTGTTATAGTGAAGCAATGTATAATTCTTTTCTTTAGTGACAATCCAGGCGCATTATGTGGTATGGGCGTTTTGCAACGATTATTAAATCGATTGTATGTTCGAAGAGTTAGACTTTTGCCGAGGTTTGATGTTGATGTGAAAAGTTCATTGGATTCATGTTCTGTAAGTATTTACTATTAATATGCACAGATAATATTTACAAATACGAACGTATTTCTTTTTATTTCGAGGGAGCAATAGAGCAATGAAATATTTTTCTTCTTAGTGAAAATTGAGAACCGCCGCACTGGGTTACTATTACTTTTTTAATTTGCAGAAATAGAAGGAGTTAGAAAGTTATTTTCAGCCACATATGATAGAAATATCACCTGATTTGCCGCATGCGATGCGAAGAGTTCAATCGATTTTAGTGGACATAATACGTACTTGTGTTCGAGAATTAAAACAAACTGCAGTGCCAACTGACGTAAGTTTGTAGAAAATATATGAACTTGCTTTTTCTATTTAAAAATTCACTATTACATGCATGTTTCTAGACTGCATTAGAGGAAGAAAGTATGCAGCCAGCTGCTGGTCTTTTGCTTTCTGCATTAGAAATACAACTCCAAGGACGGCAGTTCTCCATCACTGAAAAACAACAGCGCCTTCTAGCGGATCTTAAACAACTTCGAAATCTACTCTACAAGGTAAGAAATACGGGAAGTTTTTTGAATGTATTTGTGAACTTTTAGAAACTTGAAAGTTTATGATGGGAATTTGATATTTCAGGCTGAAGAACTGGACCCGATTACACTTTATTATTGTTTGAGTGAAATTAGAAATAGTAAAGATGTAAGTTTTAGTATTAGTTTGAAGTATTTTGTAGATTGGTTAAAGTTCGCCCTTCCCCCTTCCCCACCTCCCAAATATTTTTGATATTTTTAGTTAATGCCTTTTAATGCCTAACAGTTCCTAATTATTGATTTGGATTCTTTAAAATCCTGAGTTGAATATCTAGGTAAAATTTTTTAGCTGATAACAACCAATAGTGGTTGGTTATTCACGCAGACATCTTCGAAGCTGTTTGCAGAAGTAGACAAGTTATGTAGAATTAAATCTGATACAGGACGAACCGTTCTAGGTAAGCCAATCACTCTAATTTGCTTTAGCTTCTAATGAAATTTTATCGAGAATGTTTAGATCCAATAGTCCAAACATGACTGTCCTGAATCTCCGTGTTGTTTTTCATAATTTCATTTCTGCTATATGCACGGTCCATGTGTCATCTTTTCAGAATTCGGTTGAATTGAGCAACTGGTCTGGGTGTTATTAGCTTAAGATCATCGTTCTTACAAACATAATGCTAAGAATGTTTGTATTCGTCTGTTTTTAAATTGTGTCTGAAGGATTAAAGAAAAGATTTTTAGAGCCACCGAAATGGAAAGTACTTCTTAAAGTCTTAGACGAGATCAAAATGAATCATAAATTGGATAAAACCAATTCTAAGAAAGGTTGGCTAATGCTTCCAGCGCACAAATTTTATTTAAAGAAACAAATCAATCATAACGGTAATATATGTAGAGGAGCTCACTTTATTTTTTGTTTTAAATCTTTCGCAAATAGTTTTTTTAAAGCTTTATGAATTGTTTGCAGAACTAGCGATTCTTCTAATTGGCGCAAAAAATGAGGTCTGTCGGCAATTGCGAGATATCATTACTTGGGGTGTGAAGAAATTCTTATGGGTCCAAAACGAGGAGCTGGGACAGGATTTCATTGGGGAAAAAGGAGAAATTGAACCAGAGGCGCAACCTTCATGGGATCCTTCGCAAATTATTCTGTGTCCTAATAATGTCGAGGTTAGTAGTCAACTTGTACTATACAAACCTTTTTTCTAATTTTGAAAATAGTCCTTAACTTTCTTATTTGTAGGATAAAAATGAAATTGTAAATAATGTGAAAGTATTACAAAAAGAATTTGCCCGACGCAGTAGGAAAAGACGTCGCTTGTTTGAAGAAGTGAAGAAGAAGCATGATTCTGGTAAACAGTCTCGACTCATGCGTTTTGGCATAGTACAAATGAAAAAAACAACAAAAGTTAGTATTGTTGCATTTTATTTAAATGATATCCATCAATCCCATTGGTAGCAGGATTTCATTTTTTTTTTTTT
>RCAB01000573.1:0-36408 GCA_003640385.1 Setaria digitata | reverse complement strand
CCCATAGTAGAGTGGAAATAAACGCTTTCCTTTGAGGAAAATAATGATAAATTGCTGCAGGGAATAAAGCTGAAACACACTTTGTAAAAATACACAAAAGTCAAGTCAGAAGTCAATCGCTAATAATAAAGCAAAAAATGACAATTCACCAAAAAAGAGAAGGCAATAAATCCGCAACCGATAATAAGAGATGTATTATGTAAGACTGTTTGGTTCAGCGAATGGCACCCAAGTCCTCATTTGCATATTCCTTCCCACTCTTACATATCAAGACAGAGCAGAAAGGTAGATAAAATCACCTTCCGGGGCACTTCGATTACCAGCATCAATAAACTGTTCTAGCCTTCTAATTCTCTACATCACACACAGCTCCACTACCTTATCTTATTGTCTGTACAGAAATGAAGAAATACATGTTGAGGAAGACATGCGAAGATAATATAGAGTAAGAAGTAAGGGAAATGCATTAATTACTCAATTTCAAAAAAGTGGAAGAGAAAAAGTTGGTGAAAAAAGGTAGGCTGTGAGTATGAAAATAAATGCATACATAAGCTTAAATTTACTTTAAAAAAGTATAGCCAAAGCCCCATGATATGATTAACATCACTCGCAACCGTTTCCTAGACATATGTTGGGAGCGAAAAAAAGGAACTTCAAAATTGTAATAATTCAGTTATTGAATCAATTAATATACTTTTCTTGCTGTACAACTTCGTCATCATTTTTCATATAGTTGCATATGAAAAAGTTTTGTGCTCTCATTATTTCTAAATAATACAACCTGCGCTGACGACATTTTCTTTATTATTATATTATTACAATGTTAAATTGGAATATTTTGCTGAATATTAATATTAGTATTTTGTTTGCTTTAACCTGCAATTTTTCGCTAGAAATATTTGATGTTTTCTGATTAATTCAAAGAAATTGAGAAATATGTCTTGTTTTAGAGACTTTTTTGAGACCAAAAAAGAAAAAAGGAATCAAACAGAAAGGAATATCATAACTAATAGTATTGACTTTAAGATCGTAGATTTTTTCGCTCGATGAAACAATGGGACTAATTAAGCCTATGTTGAAGGATGGTCAACTGGTGATATTCACTTACTGATGCGCAAAGGAATATGATTAAAAACGGAGTTCTAATAATTGTAGATCTAACTTGACTGTTTCCAGCACTATTTGGTCGAGACAGCTGAATATTGCTTCCACTAAATTACAGTCGATTTAGTTCTCCAAAGCATTTTCATTTTTTCTTTCAGCATTTATTACCTCTTTGGTCAGTTGACGTACTTTGATTTTGCTCATCCAAAGGAGAAAAGGAATTTGTATGAAAATACATTATACAGCTTATTCAATTGGAATGTCAAGTTCAGTGATCAACTTCAAACATGATTTCATCAGAATCCGTGTAGGGAAACTCAAGCAATCAGATTTTAAAGAAAATACGATGATTGGAGATCTCTATTTAATGATTTTATTGAATTGTAGAATTAACTAAATCCCACTCAACAAAAGTGTTTTGCTTTACCGATGCTTAAGTGCCGCGTTACAGATTGTTCCTTTGTTTTGAAACTCTATTATCTATGTGATGATATTGAAAGAGCAAAAATCTTTCCCTATTTTCAGTATTTTCAAATAAGGTATGAGATGGAGAATTTCGGATAGAATTTCAATTAGAATTCTATAATTTAGCATAATATTATGACGATTAGAATGCTGCATTTGTCTTCTACACTATGATTTCTTTTTTTTGTATAGAGAAAAAAATTGAAAAATTCCATCAGTATAAGATATGTTACTTTTCTCTCTAGGTAAAATAAATGTTCTGAATAAAGGCTATCATCATTACAGTCTGTGAATTAAATGAATTTTATGGTATAGAAACTTGTCTTATTCATATTATTGTGATTGATATCTATTAGATGACCGAAATCAAAAAGAAAAAGATGCTTATATATTAAGAAATGCGAGGAAAATCAAAAAGGGTAGTATGCAATAAAAATCGGAATATATTTCCAACATCCAAATTATTGCTGATCGGATGAATAATAAAATTCAGCACGTTGAAATCTGTATCTAATTTGAAAATTTCACCACAGAATTTTCCGAAGTACCGTTTGTGTGAATAATTGCAACTTTATATATTTCCTTACCTTTTGATCTTTATAAAAATTTTGATTCCTACAATCCATTCAATTTCCTAGATTCAGTTCACATCACAAGATAGCAAAATTTTTCCGATACCTTGTCATCAACTAAATTTGATATTTCACATATTGTTGAGTATTTCGACCTCCTCTTTATGATTCCAGCTATCAAATAACATTCTTAGATTCAAATTATTCTAAAACTGTCACGTGCCGAATCATATTATAAATTATTAGTGGAAAAGGTTTCGCCTGATCAAATGAATTAAAAAAAAAAAAAAACGAAGATAAACTTTATTCTCTTCTAGCATATTATAACCAAATAAATCACAACAAAATAGATTCCACTGGTAGCATATATCAGTTTGAGATTAATAGTTGTTACTAAGACTGGCTAATCTGTTAATAACTAGTTTTATAACTAATCTAGTGGATGAAAATTAATATCGAAGATTTTAATACCATTTCAAAGTAATAACAAGAAAACATAAACGCAGGCAAAAAAAGTGACTAAAATCGTTTACAGGTTTTTGATGTATGTGATAAAATGAAAATAAGGAGTGAGAAAGTTGGAAAAGAAAGAGGACTGACTCGAGGATTGAGATTTATTAAATAGAATACAGAACTAAAAAATAGAAAAAAATGAAAAAAAAAAGTATTAACCGAATGGGAAAAAATAAAGGTGAATGTAGTAAAAGGAAAATCTTCCATTAAAGGACATCCCTTTCTATGTTTCCTTTGGTATACCTATAATAATTTAGTAGACGTGGTTTAAAGTTTTTGAAGGTAGAAGTATATTAGTGAAGTGAGCTGATGTTCTACTGAAAGGTTAAACACACGAAAAGGATAGAAACTGGACATATATTACAATGTTTTAAAAAGCACATCCAGAAAAAAATAAAAACTTTTAAATCAATTTAACTATTTCGACTGCGGTGCTTGAAAAGAACCACTAACACGAGTTCTTTGCACTCGAATTGTAGAACCATCAGATGATAAACTGCTCAAACGCTGAGCATTAAAGACGTTAAACCAGGCCAAATATGAGTTTAACATCTTTACCGTATCTTCTGCTGAGACACCTAATGACAACAGGAACTGAAAAAAAAAAAAAAAAAGATTCACTTCACAGATAAAGAAACTATGTTCTTCACACATTCTGTTTATGGGCTTTACGTCCTAATTTTTACATTTCAAAAAAGTTAAACAGAAAATAATTTCATAAAATAAAGAACCATTTTATTGATGATCCCATCCAAATCGGCAATCACGTATAACGACTGATCCGCAAACAACTGACTGTATTTTAAAAGATCCAGAGAATTCAGCCATCTGTAACAATACAAACTGAATAAAATTGTCTTGGCAATATTTAAGCCTGAAAAGATGCTTAAAAGACCAAAAACAAAAACAAGTGAACACTTCTTACGAATCAATAGGAGTATTCTGTGACAGTGAGCCAGAACCTGAACTGTCGCTCATCATCAGTCTGTCCTTATCATCTCTCCGACTTCTAGCCTTCAGTAAACTTCTGGTTAGCTCGAAATTACCAACAATAGCACAAATTATTTTATATAAATGCCTTCCACGAATCTAAAAGAAAGACTTGAAACAGAAATTTTAATATTTCAATTTCTTGTTTTTTGAAAATTTTTAAATCTACCTCCAATGAATATATTGTATCGTCATCATCCCAAGCTTGTTGTAGTGTATTCCTCGTTGAAACTGAAACAACTTCGGCAATTGTCGGACAGTTTTTGGTCGTTGGACGTCTGCCACCTAAAAAAAATTAAGAAATTTATAATTAGTACCAAATTAGTGAATATTATATGATACGCATAGTTACAAAATGTGGTGTAGTACCGAATGAAACTTGTATCCAGTGTACTTAACGTTTTAATTGCAAACACGGTCAAAAATTTAAATGATTGAATGCGGTCTCTCTTACCTTACTATCTGATATCTTCTTTACTTTATTTAGTTTATTATTAACATTTCAACATAACTTCCACAACTCTGATGAACTTTGATCCGTCCTTCGTAAGAACAATCTTACCTTTTACCCTCCTATTAGTCATCCATAATTTATTTCTATACATATTAACACGAGATGTTAGATTTACGTATCAAATGCAACATTTGAACAAAAAAAAAAACTGCGCACTATGAACAAAACAAAAAAATAGGTTTGAAATTGTCGCAATTAACTACATAATTTCCCAAACAATATACATTATTTAAATCTCATGCAAAAGCACCAATTTCTCAATTTTGCAGACAAATCCCGCCTAAAAAATTAGTAAAATTTGTTAAATTTTTTATTTTTTTTTGCGAAGCACTTAACTTTAGCTTATGCATTTACAAGATTAAATAGCCTAATGTACAGAAAGTATCAAAACTTATATGCACGACGAAACAGTCACATAAAACAAAACAACAGGGTATTAATATCATATATTTAAAATTTTTAGGTGCAAAAATGCAGAAGTCCAAAGGCTTCTGGTTTATGTGACCAATGAACTGTGCAGTTACAGCTTTCCTTAAACATATTACTGTAAACCCCACATTTAAACCGATTTTATTTTTCCTCAGAAGTATAGTATAATTAAACATTACGCTTCATTTCTCACTTTTAGAATTGTACTTCATAAGCCGGTCAAATTATAATGTTTATCAAATAAGAATGTCTGAACCCTAAAATGGAATCCTCAAAGTTAATATTTTGGTGAGATGACGGTAGTTCCGTATCATTCAATATTCTCTAAATTTAAACTGACAATTCTGTCAAACAGAAGAATAAAAGCATACGTGGCAAACTAGCTGCATCTACATTTGCATCTCGGCTTGGAAGTGAACACACTTTCAAATACATTTTACTGTCTCCAAGTAAGTAACCGCTAAAATTTTACGTAGTAATAATTAAAACTTACTTCTCATAAAATAAGGCGAGGAAAGACGGCTCAAAGCAAGTTGAATTTATGTTCCAATTTAAAGCAACAACTTCATACCATTTAAAAATAAAATTATACCCGTTTTCCAAAGAAAAGCACAATACTACTTGCCGCCGATTGATACCACCGACGCAGGATGAGTAGCAGCGGAACTGTAGCGTTAAACACTTATTTGGAGGAAGTGCGTCAAAAGGAACAATTGCAAACGAACGAAAACCTTCTTCATCTTCCACTTTTTCTGTTAGATGTTGCGCTTTAGAATTATTAATTACAATTAAGAAGTGCTCTTCCTGATTTCCTGTAAAAGTCCTATAAAATTTTTCTGAAGTGAAGCAATGCATGCAGCTGAAATTATTATATTTATTATTTTGAAAAATTCTAGCGAATGGAAGAAAAAGTCCTCACTACCTCAAAAATCATTAGTGGAATTCTAAAGCTAACCGAGATGCAAACTGGACTTGGTACTTCCAAAAACGAAAGTTCTCAGTGAAAATCACTTACGATCCCGTGAGCGATGGTAATCACATCGCTGGACTGGAACATTTGCATAAATATTATCCGAATAAATGGCGCAAATGCGGATAAACGATTTTGGTGGAGGAGAATTAGAACAGTTCACCGTAAATATGACGCTAGTATTCATCTTCGTAAAAAGTGAACGGTTTCTGAACTAAAAAAAAGAAAAAAAAGGACATTGATGACAAAAAGGAACAAATTATCTTCCTACCACTTCAAAATTTTTCAAGTTTTTCTTCGATTTTCAGTAATCTTTCCTTTTCAATTATAAAAAATAAAACACGAAATTCATTATGGAAACTTTGAACAAATGGGCGGATTAAATAGAGTGGTGCATGTTTGATGGAATAAGTTTCCTTCCTAATGTATGTCCTATTTGTTTGTACGACCGAAATATCAAGTATCTAAATATAAATAAATATCTAAATAATCTAAATATCTAAGTAATCTAAATAATCTAAATATCTAAATATCTAAATAATCTAAATATCTAAATAATCTAAATATCTAAATAACCTAAATATCTAAATGATCTAAATATCTAAATAATCTAAATATCCAAATAATCTAAATATCTAAATAATCTAAATATCTAAGTAATCAAGCTTTAAATGATTCTGGTGATGGAAAGAATTGGAAAAATTGAAAATACAAACAATGTAAGCACTTTGACGTCCTCCTTCTACCGTCACCTCAAATCCCAGTTGGTGAGCAGTCGCTTCCGGTCTAGAAATTAGTGACTTTAGTTTGTAGCAAGATTTACAGCTTCTGCAGAGGATTTGATGCCAAATATGAAAAAGAAAAATTTAGCCACCTAGAAACAGGTAGTGATGCTCGTTCCGGCGGATCAACATTTATTTCGCTTGATAAATTAACACCATAATCACCAGAGAGACCAACCTAAATTAAGCATTTAAGTGGCAACATTTATTAAGGGAATATTGTAAATAAACATAAGATACTCAGAATAGCAAGACATAGCAATTAAATACGAACATTTCGGTTATCTAGTTGTGATAGCAAGACATGGCCGAAATCCTCACTCGTTGTTCGTTCAAAATCCACTGGTGGTATATTCAACTAAAACATTTCCAATTATTAATTCCTTACTCACATAGCATTAATTTTAGTAACACCTTTTCTACTTTATGCCTACCCATCATTATAAATACACTGAAACACTCATTTTTTTCAACAAATTTATCCTATCATTATCCACAAGCAAGGGAAATATCGTGTTCTAAGATTCAATAACACAAGCTATGAAATGAAGATCAGGAAGAGAATTAAATTTTCGCAGAGAAATAAATATAATGAAAAAGAAAAACCTAACATCTGGGATAAGAATAAAAATTGAAGAAACCAAATATCGTCTGAAACCATTTTTGGGTAGCTCATTTTACCAGAATGTTGCGCTCCAAATAAAGATACCATTAATTAAAATTTCGTGGTTCTTGGCTTTAAACAAAAATTTGAAAGTCCTTGAAACTAAGCTTGCTTTCTAGATAATTAGCACGTACCGTTAATACGTCGTCACTCATGTCGATAAACGCATCCTCAGTACTTGCATTATAGGTGATACTAAAACAATGATACGCTGTTTTAATTATATACTTCTGAAACAACATTTTTAATTGGTTTAAAGATGGAAAAATCGAACTTATCCCAAAGTCCATCATTGGTAGGGTGCTGTAGTCCGACCAATGATGGAGTTCCGTAAAGATGTTCGGATGTATCACGGGCAATTGATAACGATTCGATTGTTGTTGCCGCACGCTGTCCTTCGTCCTCCATTTCTATTATCCTGAAATTTCATAAATTTCACTTAACACACTGGAAATTAGATGCATTCTACTGATTATCCCTGTACCGAGGAAACTGTATCTCATATAAGTTAACTGAACAGGTATAAGTGAATTATCCGGAAAGCAATTATGTGAACACAGTTTAATGTAAAGCCTTTGCCCAAAAAAAAAAATTTTACCTCAAATACGCAAGAAAATGTCAATAAGGGTTAATTAACTGTAATTATCAGCTGCGATATTCAGTAGACAATAATACCTTACAAAGTTGATCTGTGGTGTTATCTTTATTGATGTTGAGAGTGGTAGATGAACGGAAACAATGGAAATGGTATTATAAATCTTACTGACAATGTTGCCCAAAGATTATGTGTGATATTACTACATTAGAAGAACACAACCAAACAATTTGCATTTTGAATTTCAAAACAAGAGAGAAAAGCATATTGTAAAAGATATAAAGACAGATATATGTAGCAGAATCCAGTTGCATTTCATGTAGATCTTCATTTAAATTCGTACTTTAAACTAGAACAACACGGGCCAATTCAAGGTCACATCTGAAAGCATGAAATTTCAGACCTAACACCAAGACAACAAAATCCAGCAATTAAGCTTTTTCATAGCTGGAAATCTTGGATATAAAGGAACGTTAGCTGAGAATTAAAACAGATCTCACATGCATGGGTGGAAATTTGTTCAAAACTAGCAACTTACAATTGCAGTTAAATATTTTTTCCTAACTTGTTCATGGAGACAATAGAACAGCAATTAAAGCCCATCCCATTTATAACTCTTTGACCGCAGCTCTTTTTCGCATTTCCCCACCAAATATATGTTTTTGACTATTAACTCCCTTTTCTCTATCCAACAAAATTTTGGCAATTCAGTAAGAAAAATATATGCTGCATAAAAAAAACTTAAACTTATTCAGAAGTTGCTACTATGAATTTATTATTCTTACTACTCATTTCTGGGGGCCGCCATGTGAACCTATCATTCTGAAGGGTGCGCCTTAAGAAAAATGGGTTAAAAGAAGCATTTTAATAATCGTAGAAGTCGTCATCAGGTAGTACAATCCCGATGATTCAGGTGAGAAAGTTAATGAGGAAATGAGCGTGTCAACACATCATCTTACCACTCCCAGATTAGAAGGTGAATGAATGGACATCCGTTAATAATTAATTGCAAGTAACAACTTTAAATTAACAATAAAAGACGGATCATGTTCCACAGCCACTAAAGCATTTTTATGTAATAAATATTAAAAGATTTCCAGCAGCAATGCAGTTTGAGTATTTGCTTTTATAGCGGTATATATAATTAGAAGAATGGTGGATGGATGAGAAACAAAGAAAAAAGATTAATATCGAAATAAACAGAAAAAAATCAATTACACTGTTTCAATCAGCTTCGAGATTATAAGCAATTCATGCAAAATACTTAAGCTTCATTCTACATAATCAAGTTCCAGTGGTATTTCGAACTGCGTGTCCAATACTTTTTCTTCTACATTAAAATTCTTTTTACACCATTTCTTCGCCGCAAATATGTTGTCTGAAAAGTAGCAGAAAAACTAAAAAAAAAAACTTTTCTCCTCTTTTTAACTGCGATTTAACAAGAAAAAAAAAAAAAAAAGAAAGATTATCAGATCGTCCTACAACTGCAAAAATCGCCTGAAATTTATTTCACACGTCGAAAATATCTCATTTTAGAATTCGAAATCAGGAACAAATAAACCGCTCTCACCGGTCCAACGATTGGCGGCATCACGAGCTTTAGATGCTTTGGTTTCAAGCTGAGCTACAGCTTCAGGACCTTCTTCATTTATCTTTTCCAACTTTTCCGTCAACATCTTATGCTTTATTTGTAAACCATCTATTTCTAACTGCAACTTTTTGCGTTCATCCGTACTCTGCAAAGACAGACTTTTGAGAAATCTGTTAGATCAAATGATCTCAGAATATATTTAGCATAAAGGAAACTTTCCCAAGCTACAAATCTAATAATCGAGTGCTAACTCTTGCAGCACTTAAAATCCATGAAGTTCATTTTATCCTTACTTTTTCTAACTCGCTCAGTTACTAGTTTATAGTCATTTGAATATAATATGGAAGCTAACTTCCTTTCCCTTCTTCATTTCCGCGACATCGGCCTTCATTTCTTTTAATTTTGCTTCCAAATTTACAATGTTTTCATCCAGTTCTTTTAGTTGTTTTTTACGCTAAAAAATGGCTCAAGTTAAAAAAAAAAAAAGGCGAAGTGAATGGCACAACTGATATTTTCCGAAAATTTGAGAGTTTAAAGGTGTCCCGGAAGGAATACACGGATATATAGCGTTATTGAGGCGTATCTCGCTGCTCGAACTCTTTATTGCAAAAGAAAAATGCTTTAACCATCACCGACTTCAGTGTATTTTTCAATCGCTTTCAATTCTGAAATTTCAACTCTGATAGACGATGAACTTCAACTACTTTAAACGATACGCACGCATGCAATAATTTTATCCGTTAATATCTTTTTGTTGCATAATTCTTTACAGATATCATTTATAAGGCTTTAACTAATATTTGAAATCTGTGCAAGCGCTTTGATCATTCTCGTCATGGTTCATCCTTCATATAAAAACTTTACACCAATAATGAATCCACTAGGACATATAATGTGATAGCTAAGTTCTTCGGAGTTGTTTTCTACCTTAACAAAACAAATCAAATTTAGTCACCATTTCTGATCTGAATATTTAAAAAAAAAAAAAGCCTTACTATAATCGCTGCTTGCGAGGGGAATGCCCAGTAACAAACAAAAGTACCGATCTTTTCACATTCAACCAAACCTTCATCAACAAGTAGTTGAGTTACTTCCTTCACTGATTGCGCAATGATACCTTTATGCTTTGGAGCAATTTTTTCAAGATCTTTCATCTAAAATTTCCAGAAAGTGACTTGAATGTCATGTAAATTCATAGAATTTTAGTAATATCATCGTTGCTATAATTCTTTGAATTCAAAATTCATAAAACTTCAGCTAATATTAGAATTCACATCTAAACCCTTCTGTATTATCTTGCTTCGTTCTTTTTCTCTGCAAAACTTCTACATGTTGTATTACATCTCACCAAAGCGCTTTAAATCACTTTCCTTTTACTATTTCCTTAAAATTACCTGGAAGAATTCATTACTTTCATAAAATAATTCCAACATTCGGGAGCGCTTTTCTTCTGCTGTTAATCCTTTTTTCTTGGATGTCTAAGCAGAAAGAGTTATCCTGTTTCCAGATAAGCAATGGCAGCATTTAAAAAGGTTAGTACAATAAAAGGGATCGGTAAGCATGAAGTGAATCCAAAAGTACTTGATGAATCGAAAAAAAAAAAAAAGGAAAACTTGAAAAGCCCTCTATGAACTTTACTTGCCAGGATTGATGACTTTTTTATAGGAATAATAGAAGTTGAAAGGCGAAATAAATTAAAAAAATATTCATTAATTGTCAGTTCATTTAAATTAATCCACTTGCCATTATTTTGTTGTGTCTTCACTTGACACGAAATCCACCAATTCCAGGGTTTTCAGTTAATACACCGAATTGTTTTCTGGAAAACAGAATTTAAGTCTCCTTGGAAATTCCGGAAATTATAAAAACAAACAGGTTCATATCGCTTCAGAGGTAACTTCATAGATCGAAACTAGTTTTTCAGCAGTTTATTCAATTATTCTTCTGAAACTAGTGCCTACCGTAAGATTTCATTTTAACTTATCGAAAAATACGGTAGTTAGTTCTTGAGAGATAGATAATTTGATAATAAATAATGCAGTCATATGAAGTTATTTGAGAAATTAACTCTTTATCTTATTATCTGATTAATTAAAATGAAACATTAATTTCAAATGATTCATCAAAGAAAAAATAAGAAATAAAAGTAAAAACAACAATGACATAATAAATACGTGCATTAAACACGTCAAACACTGTTGTGTATAACGACCGGCTTACTTCCGTCCGCATAGGATGAACTAATTATAGCTGTACTGTTAGAATAACTGACTACTAAAAAAAGGATATCAAGAAGGTGCCGTAAAGATGGAGAATCCGCTGAAAGGCCAGAAGTATACAATGCAGCGGGATACATTCTGACGACGGACAACAAATAACTACTAGCATTTGCGATTCCCACAGCGATGAAATGAAATGGACAACGTGTTATGTGCCTAATATGATGATACGTGCAGCTAATCAAATTGTGATACAATCATTCGAAATATTATGTAACCTGGATTGCTGCAATTCACTCACTGTCTACGCTTATTCTGAAATGAAATTACGCCATATGCAGTTTAGGTCACATATTGTATGTGTATCATAGACAGTTGAAGGAATAATTCCATACAACTTTTCAGTGCACCTCGTCTATAGCATACTTACTTGCTAATTGGGAAGCTATGGTACCCGTTTTTGCCGAAATTTAAGTTTACTGCCTTTGCTGATAAATTTTTTTTGGTAATGAATGAAAAGCCAGTTAGGAAATTTATTTTCGAATAATAAAACAAAAAAAAAAAAAAAGGAACATTAAAAAAATACACAATGAACTGAGACAGTATTCAAAACTATCCAAAATTACAGTGGAATGCGCTAAGACAATAAAGTTGATTGAGCGAATGATCTGAAAATTTGCTACTTTAAAAAGAAGATAAACTGAGCATGCTGTAAGAAGACTTGGAATTTGCCACTTTCCTGTATCTCTAGAACAGTTTGCAAATAAGCCATAAGAATAATGAATTCAAAATAAATTAGAGAACCATACAGTTGGAATATTTCTACATTAATACTGTGATATACCACGACAAATACTGGGTAATATATTCCCTTTTACAGTAAAGATTGAAGCAATGAGGATAAAGAAACACTGTAATAAGGAAATAGTTAAGTAACGAAACGAAGGATTTGAGGAATGATTAAGACAGAATTGAACAAAGATAAAGTTATATAAATGAATCAGAGGAACTTACACGAATAGAACTATAATTATGAAATACCATGGAATTAAGAGATCAAGAATGAAAAGGACAAGGATTCCACTTAGTTCTAATATTTTCAATTGCTTTCTTCCGAAAAATCCAATTACAGTGTTTGTTCTACGTTTCTCATTCGAATTGATTTTGAACGGTTATGACAATTTCGATCAGAACTTCTTTCAGCTGGCCGATGATGCAGTGGTGATCGCCTATGATGTTCTGCATAAGAACTTCGGTAATCGGATAGAGGTGGATGTTCATATCCTGCTATATTGTGATTTGACGCCGATGTTGAACGCCTTGCTGCGTGTGACATAGTATGTCGACGTGATATATAGGAGTAACGTGACCTAGAGGAAGTCCGATGCCGCTGCTGATCCTCGTCACATAATGTATCTAATGACGGTGATGTCTGGTGCACAGATTTAGACTGTTGTTCTTCGCAGTTGTTCCTTTCCAATCGTTTCTTCGCATGTGGTCGTCTTTGTTGTTCAGCATGAAAATTATAAGCAATGTTCGAACTGAACTCTTCTTGCTTCATCTGATCTTGCTTTATGCTATCTGAACTCTCATACTGCCTTCCAGAACGTTCTAAAAATGAATTAGAATAATTTGTTCGTTGAAAAATCTCTGAGCTCATGAAAGTCCAATCTGAAAAACAACACATTAAATAGATTTTAAAGGGGAATTATTTTAAAATGGTAACCCACTATCGAAATTCCTGCCAGCTCCAGTTGACTGCATATTTTGCGTATTTGTTACTGGGAATATGTTTCGTGGACTTCGGAAATGACTCGACGAAATTGGACTGCTATCTTCACTTGTCATTTTACTCTTATTTTGTTGCACACCAGGAACTAGGTTCTATGATGAAGCAAAGTTGAAAAACTGATAAAATCATTTTAAAATTTCAAAAAATTTATAAATTTTTGTTTCGCCTCCCACTTTTTTTAATTTGTCGTACCCATAATCATATATGCATTTCCTTTTATCCGAATGGCTTTTTTTTTTCATTACTGATCCTGGTACTGTCCAACATTTCGATGGACAAAACTCTGCTTACGATATTCACAAATTCAAAGACTTAAAATGTGCAACATTTTGCGAATCACCCAATGGATAGATTTTTTCTCCTTGCCGTACAAAATATAACAGCATATTTTATCCTTGATTTTTAATAACTGTATAACAAAATGCAACATACTCTTTTAGGAGCAAGAAGACTATTTGTAGAAATAAGTGTTGGCTTCTGCGGTATCTCTAGTACTACTGGTAGTCCATCTGGATTAAGATCCAGATGATTCGCTGCGAGCCATTCTTCCATTACTGATAAATTATTGAACGACATTTCGATTGCGCAACGTCCTTTTAATACTTTAATATATTTTGGCTTTATTAAATTATTCATTGAACAAATCTGATGCTTGCAGTTAGGACATTTCATCGTACAATTTCCTCCTAATCTGCAAATCATTTCAGTTAGCTTTTTTTTTTGTTCCATGCAAAATATAAGATATTTTATCCTTCTTAAGTGTAATAACTTCATACGTCTGGTAACAAAACATACTTAGTGATCTTATCATTTTTAATAGCTTAAAGTTGAACATTGTATTTTTACTATGCCTTCCAAAAATACAATATGACGAATTTAAGGCTAGTGAAAACAGGAAAATTCTTAAGTATTAAGCGCACCGATGTCGACATCACTCGAATCAGTAAAACTGAGATTATTTGAAATCAAAAAACAAAAAAAAATTACGCTATCATGCAAAAGCTTCCACCAACAAGAGTATTAGACCATAGAAAAATCAAAACGAAAGGCAATATCTATCTTCTAACTTTCATTTTACTTTCAAAAGTGGAAAATTCCACAATATCAGTTACTTTCCATCTATAAGAAAAAAATTATTACTTTGTTTCAAGTCTCTTATTTTCCTTTTTGAGGTTTGCAATTTGACCGCGAGCTGTTACCAACAGTGAATACATATTTCGTACATAATTTTCTTTTTCTTCGACAAGTTTCTGTTCTAGTTCTATGATCCGTTTTATCTCGCTTGATTCCTTACACGCTATGTGCTTTTTATCCGTAACAACAGCTGTTGCTTCGTTTTTATCATCATCACCTAAAAATATATTTGCACAAAATGAAATATTCTAGGAAATAGTGACAAAAATTTTTGAATAAAGACGGAAGATGGGAGATGAAGGAAGAGTGAAAGTCAAAAAAACGCAACAATAAATGAAATAGCAAATAAATGGCAAATGGATGAACCGAATGATAGGCCATGACAACATTTTCGATAAAACCTAATAATATACCTCCAGCAACTGTTACATCAATAATAACTTCGAGTTTGGAAAGATCCATTTCTGCTAGCTGTTCCACGTGTCCTTCTGATTCTTGTAACACACATGATTCTGTTGTTTCATTACCTTTCACAACTATCCTTGATGGTTCACCTAAATCATGTCATTTATCACTCACTGTACTTTTTTAAAATTCTTGCGTGCTAGAGTTGCACACTTTATTGACACTTTCAATTTCAGAGATATTTTTTAAACCAATGTGAGAGAATTAATTAAGTTTCAGCTTATTATTTCAAATGAATACCGACAAGTAGACCTAGCTGATGAAAAGGAAACTGAAGTATGGAAAACTTTTCGAGATCATTTTCTTACTGAATGTCCAAACAAACCTAATGATTGAAAAATCCAACTATCGTCCACCAGTACCTCTTCCACTAAATTTATTTTCGTTCCGTTCTGATTTCCCGCTGCATTCCTCTCTCTGCTGTGAAAATCATCTGTTGCAACAATCCCTTCATTGCAGATAATTTCGTCGGAAAATTCATCATCATCATCATCATCATTATCATTATCATTATTGCCATCTGACTGTGCCACTAAACCGAATTGATACTTTGCTTCATCTAAAATTCATAAATTTTCTGTACAAAAAAGGTGATATAACACTTTGAAGAAGTGAAATGATGGTTCAAAAAGTAGGATATTTTATTTCATTTTATACATATTCAATTACCTATGAATTTAGATAATCAAGTAAGCAAATCAGAAGGATTAAAATATTCAGCGAAGCTGTGCCTTTTGAGCACAGATAATTAATGTTAAAATTGGAGGAAACAGTCTTGACGAGGAGAAAGAAGCAAACTCATAATGACTATAAACTTTTAATAAGCTGTTTAAATTTTCCACTTAAATCGTATTTATATGGCAGATGTTTAATGAATACAAAACGCCTAACACTTAAACATAAATTACTTCTACTCGGAATTATGTTTAAAATAAACTTTAAATTTTTAAAAATTTTAAATATCAGACCCTCAAAATTCAAATCTCATAATCTTTCAAAATATTACTGAAAATTTTGAAAAGCCCTATCATACATACCTTGAAAAGTCGAAATTTCCATTTCATTATCCGATTCATTTACTTCATCCATTATTTTGTACTCCAGTATATATTCCTCGTCATTTTTCTCACTCATTTCGCTGTCATAAAATCCCTTCGATTGTCTTCGTTTTGTTTCATCATGGAAGAAATTTTCTTCGTTACCCTTCTTTGCTTGCTGAACATCGTCATTTTGCTTGACGTAGGGCGCTGAGTGTGAAGAAATTTGCATATTATCAGCTGAATGCAATGATTCGCTGCTAGTGGTGTGATTTGAAAGTTGAGAATAATTTGCTATTGAATTTGCCCATTCATTGGCGGATATGCTTGAATACTTGGGACTATTTAAATGAATAATATCAGTTTCTTCATCATCACATATTTCGCCTTCTTCGAGATCACCTGTCGATATGCTTTTAAACATTTTGTCTGAAATTTGGCATGTCATATTTCAGTTCATTTGATCCGAAAAATAACTAGCAGTATGAAAATGATACAAATAATTTACAGACAGTTGAAAAAAAAAAAAACAAATAAATAAGAAATTTGGAAAGGAAGCCAGAACACTAGGTGGAAGGGAAAGATGGAAATATTAACATCATGATAATGGAGTAAAATATGGAAGAGATAATTTAAACTAATGGAATTAGAAAAGCACGAGGGGAGAAGATTGACATTTACGAGATTATGAAAAGTGAATTATGACTATACGACCCATAGTATGCGATAATTTCAAAATTCAAACAGTGCGACCAAACTAAGCATACAAAATTCACATTATTATCAAGTAAATGTAAAAATTTTAGCGGATAATGCTAAATAAAAATTTAAGACAACGTTAATTGAAGAAAACAAATATATAACTAATATGCAACTTATTATTAAAATGATTAAGACTGCAATAATTAAAACGTAAAAATAGAGCTACATTTTTACTGATTTTCCGATAATATAAATCTCCAACAATAATAGATTTATCTGTTCAGCAGAAGTTTCTTTACCGTTAAAAGAATTCAAAAGCATGATTATAATTATTTATTAAATAGATATTAATTGGTAAATAATATATTATCAAGCCACTAAGACCTTAATTCTTAATTTCCAAGCTAATGTTCATGGTCTATTCATTTTCCTCAAATATTTTTAAATAGTGAACAGAAAAGAATGGATTTGCATTAGTGGAAAAATCAAATATTAGTTATCCATTTTCCCACACAACAATTTTCACTTAATATTTTATAAAAATTTAATTTTCAGGTAAAATTTTTCAAACTATAAATTATTGGACGAGGTTTCGAAAATTAAAAATTCAACTACAGTCTACCGGAAGAATAAGGACAATTTACAAAAAGTTTGGAAAGTATTTGGCAAACCCGACGATTTGATGAAAATCCAGGAAATGAGGGAATTTTAAATTCAAAAAGCAAAAATTAATTAGACTTGAAAGCAGTAAGTTTGCAAATCTTTTATCTTAAATTTTGAAGCAGCATAAGATAAGTTATCAGAAATGTTAGCAAGCAAGTGATGAGTTATTCGGTAAAAAATATTAGCAGGTGATTATTTACATGAAATACTACATAGGTTATGAGAGACATACTGTTAATAAGTGATAAGATATAGCAAATCATTTAATTGAAGACATTCATAAAATTGAGTGATATTAAAGTTTATCATTCAATGATGAGAATGTTTAATCATTTATTACCAGGTCAGCATAAGATAACAAGTTATTGATAGGAGACCTAATTATGCTTTATTAAATACACATCATTGTTATTATTGTAGTAAATTGATAAAAGAAGGTGATAAGATATCATTAACTGACCAGTTCTAAACAAGTTGTTCGAAGTTCATCGTCCAGTGATAAGAAAGTTCCATAAGTTATCACAAAGGGAGGAAAAGAAAATAAAAGTAACGAGAAGGAACTGTTCCCATCAAAATATCATAACATTCTCGTTATTTTTTGTTATTGTCAAGGAAAAGAAAATAAAACAATCTAAAAAAGTAATATGTAATAAGTAAATTAGAAATGAAGAATAATTCGTAATTTTCATCAGACTATTTACCGCTCTTTTTGCTACTTCAACAATTTGATTTTGCAACGTAGGAGAAAAAGGAAGGAAAAAATCTTTCCGCATCATTCATTCTTTGCCGGTTCCATTTCGACTCTCTAATCCGGAAACATCTATGATCGTGATCTTCTGTAAATCGACGATAGGAAGTGAAAAAGTAACGAGAAGGAACTGTTCCCACCAAAAACATCATTACATTCTCGTTATTTTTTGTCATTGTCAATTACAAGAGCGGCCGTTATTTTATTGTTTCATGTTCTATCTTTTAATTTTCAAACTTTTTTCATGAAGTTGAGTGATAGAAACAGTGCTTCGAAATATCCGCTACATATAATAAGCGATAATAATTCAAACTTGTGAATTCCTTAACTAATTACACCTAGACTCAAATAAAACAAACAGTTAGGATAGATTTAGGTGAATCATTGCAGAATTGTACTGTTTTGTCAAGTTATCAATGAATTAATTTAGATAGGGGAGTGTTAGTGAATATTCAAATTAGCAAATTCTTCGATGAATTAGCATTAGATTTAAATAAAGCAAGTTTCGGAAAACTTAATAAAAACTATTACTCTTATGCTGTAAATTTATGCTATTTTGAACTATAAAATCGATTTCTGAAATTGTGAAATATTGATTCGGCAAATATTTCCAGTTCTCGGTTTTCGGAAATATTAAATCCTCACTGTACCCTGCTCTATTTTGTCATTTATCAGAAGAAAGGATATTCTGTTTGGAAAAAAAAAGTTATTTTCTTATACTTATTTAAAAAATTTTCTATCCCATTCTCCCTTTATATTATTAACATCCCAAAAATTCATAAACATTCACAAATCAGAAACAAAATTATCAAAATTGCAATTGAATTGAAGCTAAACTTTCTTTCTCACTCATTCTAGATAGCTGAATAATAATGAAACTTAAACATTTCAAAAGCGAACAGAATGAGAAGAAAAAGGAAAAAAGGAAGAAAGAAATAGTCCAAAATTTGAAAAATCCTTCCCAACAAATCAATAGAGCTGCAAAATAACGCTGAAATTGAAAACCACCGCGAAAAGCTAAATTCAAATACTTCGTTAATGACCTTTTGTTTTTCTAGGAGTTCTTTTCTTGTTCAGATTTCTAGTAGGAGTTCAATTCCAAATTTACATTATCGATCTTTTCAGTTAGCAATGTGTGATGATGATAGTTTTAATGTCGCGACTGTACCTCGTCATTCTGTATTTGGTGGACAAGCCGACAGTGGTAACGGTGATGATGAGAGCACACTGGGTGACCGATTCTTTGTGTGTTTCCCTTATTTTCTTTTTTTAAATTAAGTTTAGTTTCAGAAAATTCTTCGAAATTTTAATTTGAACGTGGAAATTTCATTTCATGCTATTTAATTGTTATATTTATTCACGTAACAAGAGTTATGAATGAAAATTGGTTAGCTCATTAGTTATTTGGTTAACATTTTATCAGAAGTTCAGAATCTTCGGATTCTGTTAGATATGATTACGGGGAAACTGTTCGAATAATATGCAGAGGATGATTGTCTGCATGTTGTTTAAAACCTGATTCCATTCGTTTGCCGGTCAATTTTTTATTGAAAGATTACTGCATATGAAATAGATACGTTTGGCTAAAACGTGTTACGTCCCCGTGCAATTTGCCATAGTTTTTTCTCATACAGTTGAAGATATGACTGGATGAAAAAGAGGATCTGATAGGTTTGCATCAAATTTCTTTATTAGGAAAATTATGATGATAAGATGATTAGGTGAAAATTCATGCAAATTCATCATATTATCGAGGGAAGGAGATGATTGTAGATTTGTTTTCCGACTGTTTATTTCATTTCGCCGTCTTTTTCTTTCAGGATTTATTGCATTTACAAACAGATACAGTTGCGAAGAGCGATATAAGCCATTGTATGCCACTACATGATAAGCATAAACGTGTACCATCAAATGTTGAACAGCAGTTTGAACGAATATCTGCAGCCCCTATTAAAGTCACTCATACAGGTACAGCAACAAATACTACTGATCAATCAGCCGAAAATTTGCAAGGTAGTGTCATTTATGGATAAAATTTATCATCAGTTTTTAAAGTTTAGACAGGGAAATATTGAACTTCAAAAATGAAAGTTCCTTTTCTCTTAAAATTTTTGAAAATTAAGTGTTGTTAAAGCCTATTTGTTTATTTCATAACATTAGCGAGCATGTTATAATTGAAATAGAGAATTTATTTTTAGAGAATGTTCCATTTGAATTAAATCGTCTAGCAATGTTTCGCCCACCATCGCGTACACGTTTGTCTAGTCGTCGATCCAATACAGTTTTACGAGGAGGTGCGTTGATTTTTTTCTTAATCACTGCAAATAGCATACGTGCATAATGCTTACGAATAATTGTCTGTATCATGTCTTTGAGAAGCTTTCCGTCTTTTTATGGTTTTTGCGATTAAATATGATTTATGCAAATGCATGGACATTGGATGGAAAAAAAAAATGAATGGTTTTGTTGATTATTTTAAAATTTGCAGAAAATGCAGTGCAGATATCAACATGTACTGTAGAATTGAGTCATGATGGGATTTTACGCTCAAATGGCTCCGTAGACAAAGAAATAAGAAATCGTTCTTTGAAAGTACTTTCGAATAGTTCGAATCCGCCAACGAAAACGTTACGTTGCAATGTTTCTCGACCATCAGATCCAACACAGGCGCGTCAACGATCACTAGACAGAGAGCTAGGACGCGTGCAACCTGCTGAAGTAAAGCGATGGATACGGTCAACGACGTGTCAACCGGCGGTGAAGGTTCGAGCTGCAAGTGCTGAACCTCGGGTTCAAAGACCATTAGTGAGTCTCATGCGTACAAATGGTTCGCTCGGAAGGAAAGTAATGGAAACGGGTACACGAATTCGGTTACTCAATCCTTATTGTATTCGCTCCGCTAGCACGGATGCTGTTGCAAGCGGAAATGCAGTGAAAGCTAAAAGTGTAGCTAAGACAAATGGGATAATGGCAATCCAGAGTCAAAATGGGACTGCATGTATCAGAACCGATTCAAATTCAGGGAATGTGGTTTCTAATGTAGGAGCAACAAGGAAATTTCCATATATGGGACCTGAAACTAGAGCTCGAGCTAAAATGAAGCAAAGGTCTGGCTCTTGTTATTAATATTGAAGATTATGACTTTGTTTTAGTTTAGTGGTGCCTGTTCGGTTTTACTAGATGAGTGATATACCTAACTTTGTTACTGATAAAGAGCCTTGGGAAGACAGGATATCCTAATTGGACGTTTTATCAGAATTAGTAAACAGTAGCTGATTGAACGAGACGAACCAACTGATGAGGTCATCGTTTCACTTTCAGCCAGTAGGATTTCTCTTGAAGATAACGAATTGAATCAGATGATTACAAGTTTCATTTACTCGTGGTGAAGTAATGAGCGCTTTACAAGGTATTGTTCTGTTGATTTCATCAAGAGAAGTCTTACTAAAAATGCAATGTGACTTCTTAAATGGATAATGAGTTTTATGTTATACCTAAATAAGTTTAACTAATTAGAGAGAAAGTACACTTGCTCATTATTCATTATTCAATGTTTATTTAATTTAGCAACCAAGTGGTGGAGTCGAACAAAATCAGTTCAAAGTCGACTATGAGTACACCAAAACGTTCCACATCTGTGAAATCAGTGCACTCTCGGCCGCCGCTCTTTGATCCAAATGTTGCAAGAAATGCTGTTATGAAGAGTTCTGCATCAGCATCCAGCTGTAAAGTTAGCAGTGCTACTGTTTGTCCAGCATATTGTTTACTAACCTGGTTTATCCCAGTCATTGTTTTAATAGTATCTATTCGAGGTGTTAGCTTTAGAGTTTTCCATAATAAGTAGCTTACATAAAAGTATGGTGATCTTTCAACGAATGCAGTGGGAAGTAGAAAAGGGATTTACTGAGAGGGGCAGATTATTATATAGCTAGAAAATCTTATCAGTAGTGAAGCTACTATTTCGGATCCGATATTGAAGTGGTGGAAAAGTCGTATTGATTTCTTATATAGTGGAGAGGATCAAGTAGAATGTTTTAAGTAAAGCTGCAAAGATTTTTTGAAAAAGATGGCATAAGCATAGGAAATGGGGAATGGTAAATAAGAAAGATTAACAGTCCAACAAAAAGCTTGATTAGGTCTATGATCGATAATAAAAAAAAATTTTTTTTCGTAAAAATTTGATATCATTGCTTATGTTGTATAAAAGTTTGTTTGGATGTAATTTCCAATGGAAGAGGAAGGAAGAGTAACATAAAAGGTGGCTTTTTGGAATGACTGAAATACTTGAAAGACCTTTAGAAATAAAATAGGTGAGTTCATTACCTGTGGTTTCTTTGTGAGTTTTGTTTAAAGACAAAAAATGAACTTAGGATAAAAGTAAAAATATGAAGTTTGTGTTTTTTGAGCCTTGCCATGTATCTGAGACCGAATCACTCTGCCTGACTGGATGATGACTCTGTCACCTTTGATACAAAGTTCTGAGATATATAACATAAACATATTTATAATATCCTGTTAAAAAATATCATTCTCCAAACTTATTTTAATTGACTTATGGTCGTCAGTATTCTTGTGCACTGATTTATCTTTATCTTCAGGATGATGAAAATGGTCGTGTATCACGTCCACGTACTCGTATAACTCATGGACCCATTCGTATCCGGAATACTAAGGGTTATTTTTTCTTCGTTTCGGTAGGTCAAAAAAGAAACTTTTGTGGTGTCAGAAATACACTATAATTAAAGATGGGTAACATGGTGAAGGCATTAAGCATTTGTAGTATGCTGTAACATTGTCATGTATTTAGGCAAGCTCAACCTATAAATTAGGTTAGAGGAGTTAAATATTTTTTAGCCTTTTTAGGAGGAGTGAAGGGGACGGATGGTCTTCCCCCGATAGAAAGCGAGAGTCGTTTCCGACAATCACTGACACGGCGTGCAAAAGGTGGTGATTCACTGGACCGAGATGTAACTAGAATAACGGGGAAGGAGAATGGTGAGTTTTTTTTTTTTTTTTTTTTTTTCCATTAAACTTTGTAAGTTTTTCTTCACTGTAAATTTGTTGTACACACACTTATGTGTTTCCTTACTTTGAGTCAAATGGAATTACTAAATGAATCAATTGCAGAGGGAGAAGTTTGGACGGTTATTGCGAAGAAACCAGAGCCTGTTTCAGAGTTTGCGCCTTGCTTACGGAATCGTGTTGCAGCAAAAGCAACGGTTTATCTTTGAGTCGATAGATGCTCTTAATGCCCTATTAAGCTATAATTAAAGTTCGAAAAAAAAAGAATTTGGAAAAAAAGAAAAAAACTTCATGTGTAAAGGGTACCATCATCCTAGTAGCAAAAACTGAAAAGAGCCTAATCAGCTTTTCAATAAGTTCCAAGTCACTGATAATCGTTTAATATCTGAAGAAATCGAGATTTGATCTTCCGTGGTTTTTTGAAATTTCTTCATTCTTCGTATTTAATTGCTTATGCTTAAAGCAGTGTATAATGAATGTGAGAGTATTCAAGGACTTGAACTTGGCCGTTAAGTTTAGGGTTATCCTTTGAAAGTAATTTCATGCATCACTCTTGCGATGTTACTTTTTCTGATTTATAGATTTTAAACTTTGATATTTACTAAAATCACTCTTAATATAATGTATTACGTTGCATCTCATTTCCCCTGAATTGTTTATATTTTCCAGAAGGCATCCACACCATCAACTCATGCCGTAAAGGTTTCTCATACAAGCCGTTCAAAAGCTGGTGGAACTGATGTGCTGTCAAACCGTCGTCGACGAACTGAGGAGGAAAGAGAAGCATTCTTCAGACGTTTAAGCACACCGAAAACAATTACTGCAACCAAGAAATGCACAAAATGACAGATAAGTAGTGGTGAATGGGATGAAAGTAAAAGCTGGCACAGTCCAATAAACCAGTAAATGACCTTATTAGATCCGTTTTTTGTCATAAAAGTTTGTGTTTTGCTGTTTTTTTTTCTTTTATCTCCTCTATATCAGTCTTTAATTTCATTCCCTCATGTAGGAATTATATTCCTGATTTAGAACATAATCAACTGAAATGTGCGTTGATGGATTTCATGTCGCTGAATAAACAAATTGAGTTTACGCGTTATAGATCGTAAATAATAATTTCAGCTGATAATTAACATCAGTTTATTTCCATATTCAGATAGCTACTAACATGGAATAAATCTAACCGTACCTATGAACTTGGTTTTCTACATTTTTTTGTTCACTAATATTTGTTTCAGTCAATATTATTGTTGATCAGAGCTGTTTCAGTTTTTTATTTTTATTTTCATTAATTTTTTTTTTTGTTTTAGGATAAGGAGGGAATGAAATTAGGTTATCCAGATTGGAATTCATTTTGAAATTTGCTGTCTTTATTGACTATTCCTGAAATCATAGTGGTTCTTGATTGCTTTAAAAGACGATTCCCATACCATGCAATAATTGCCTTGAAAATCCGATAAAAAAAAATTGTCATTCAGCAACCGTATTACTTTTCTCTCGTTCATTTATCATTAATACTGTGCTTCATTCAGTATGATGTTCATTTCTAATTTTTTGTTCTTATGATCTGCTGTGAATAGGGCTTTGTTTCAAATAGTATTTACCGTTGCTGTTTTAGATGGATATAAAGAAATAGTAAATTTCACGATATTAAAAAATTTTTAAACGTATATCAAGGTATTATTGATCGATGATGCAAAGAGCATTCACAAATTTATCATATAATTTTTACAAGTTTAGACTAAGTTTTTAATTCAAATAGCAGAAGTAAAGAGATGTAGTTAGTAATTGCTAAAAGTGATGATTGATTGTATATGCCATTTTCCCATATATCTTGCTAGTCGTCGAAAATTTCCAATTATGGAGGGATTTTTAAATTAATGACCAGGAAAGAGATGTAGAAAGGGTGAGTGAAATCATTGATAGGTGTGTCGATTGTAATCTCTGTTACTATATCGCGATAGCATTGCATTCACTGGTGGTGGGTGCATTGGCACATTTGCAGTTCGATCAAAGGTTAGTCAGAGAAGGAGTAGAATGTTCCATATAGTAGTCATTTACCCCATCATATTATGTATTTTTTTCCCTCTTGCTGGATGTGCGATGTCCTATCAATGCTAATGAAATTTCATTTTTAATGTCCAACCGTTTTGTGGTTTCGGTAGCTAAAGCACAATCTTTCAGCAATATGTGATTGTCATTCCTCATCGGATCTGCTGGGGGCTTAATTTTCAATTTGTTGGATAAAATTTGACCTGGGTATTTATTCATGTTTATTAGATGTTGAAATGACATAAGGATAATTATTGTAATTTCTACTATTTTATCATTTGGTAATAAATTCTATTGATAATATTCATTGATAATGTTTTAGATGAAGCTTATTTTTTTTATAATATTGTAAACAGAGATGAAAGAGTTTAACGGAAAAATATTAATTGTTAATAGAAATTAAGCACAGACATCATTCCATAATAGAATTTTTCCTCCAAACATTATCATTTTGTAAGAAGTTTTAATGGGTTTGAATATTACCAATTGTTAGTCGGATTTAGCCTAGGCATATTTAATCGGCAGAAATTTTGTACCTGAGAGTTGAAATGACTTAATGTAAATATAAATTAGGTCTATTGTCCATCCTCTTACATGTCCTTTTCTTCAGACTTTACAGTGTATCCTTCTTTCAATCATTTAGACTTTTTAATATGCTTTTACCACTATTGCGTGTCATCAAGAACTCTGGTAGAGGTACTTTTTTTTCGATGTGCTAAAATTAGTTATTTAATTTGATTACAGCATTATGGCACGACCCAGAGTATTCTTCGACATTACCATTGGTGGTGGCAACGCTGGACGAATTGTCATGGAGGTTTGCTTCAAAATATTAACCTTGTATTTCAATTAATTTAATGTATTAGCACTTTTTTTTTCTTCTTAAATCGAATCTAACCACATACATACTTGAGTGTTAGAAAGGACTAAGAAGTATTATTAATCGGAAGAATTTTACACAAGTCAAAAGCGGTCATAGATTTAAACCGCAACACTTCCATGTAACATAACGCAACTATAAATTTAAGTAGTCCAAAAACTTTTCAAATGACTTTAAAGTGGCAATATATATATATATATATATATATATATATATATATATAATATACTACGGTAATGATTTAAAGTGCCCTGTTTATCAACCAGCGCTTTTTAGAGAAAGTTGCTGTAGTTCCTCTATGAACAAAAATATAAATAACAATTTTTTTTTAATGATGTGCTATAATATAATGAATACTCAATCTTTGCAGTTGTTCGCAGACATTGTGCCAAAAACAGCTGAAAACTTCCGGTGTCTTTGTACCGGAGAACGGGGTTTGGGACGAAGTGGCAAAATGTTGCATTATAAAGGATCGAAGTTCCATCGTGTGATACCCAATTTTATGTTGCAAGTTTGTCACTGATTGAATCTTGCAAAGAAATGTTATGTATGGACTTCGAAATTATCGTCTTGGGAAATTATGAAAGTGTTTTTTTTCCCTTAAATTTTTACCGATGGTGATAATTAGGTGTGAAAATTAAATTTTAAAGCACAAGGTAAAAACTCAAGTAAAGTTTCTCGAGTAGTATTCAAAAAAAGCAGTTAATTTTTTTTCAGGGTGGTGATTTTACACGTGGCAACGGTACAGGTGGTGAATCCATTTATGGTGAAAAATTTCCTGACGAAAACTTCCAGGTAGGTGTCGTCTTCTTTTCCTGTGCTGCAGTGCATACAAGTGAACTAATATTCCAAAATAGCTGTTGCAAATTAGATAAAATCTGAGTTTTTCACTTTTCCAGAGAGATAAACATTTATGAGTGTGGAATTCGAGATTTAAACATCAGTATAAGTTAACATGTAGTGCTGATGGAATTATGTTAGTTTGAGCTTTTCGTCTGGAAAATGCTAGAGTGGAATTATAGAAATTCGGTTCATCGTTTTGGGAGTTTCAGGAGAAACATACAGGTCCTGGTGTGTTATCAATGGCTAATGCGGGACCAAACACTAATGGTTCACAGTTCTTCATCTGCACTGCAAAGACAGAATGGTAGTTTTTATTTTCGATGCTTTTTCGTTGTTAAGATTATCAAAGGATCAGAAACTTGATGACTAAATTATAATTTCCAGCAATGTATACTTGCAAGTACAGTGACATATTTATGTAAGGGGTGGTTAGTTTTCTTCTTTTGCAGAAAACACGGTCTCATGTGTAGTTTTGTTTATTGTTGGTGAGTGGTTGGTGTTTCTGATAAAGTAACTGTAAATAAAAATGTCTTAGTTTTGTGAGTGAGATAAGAAGACAACTTGAGCAATTTAAGAAACCAAAGTTGTGCTTCGAGGGGTTTGCTTAGCTATATCAAATACAAATTTATTTACTTAAACAGTAATTAATCTTTTTGGACTTCATTTAAACCGACCCATATAGGTTGGACGGGAAACACGTGGTGTTTGGTCGCGTAGTGGAAGGCATGCATGTTGTGAAGACAATCGAAAGTAAAGGGTCTCAAAGTGGACGAACATCGACCGATATAGTAATTTCGGATTGCGGGCAATTGTAATAGGTGATGTATTCGATTACAATCCCACTGTTGATCATATTGATGTTAACGATGTGTTTGTATTAGATTATAATACAGTTTGCCAGAATTTTGATCTACATGAAGTAACCATATTTTTCTTCTCGTCAAGTAGATGAAACGACTCCACCAATAAATTGTTAACGATGAAGGCGATTGGTAGGTTAGGCAGTTATCCTTTCAATCATTTGCCCATTTCTTTAACTTTTGACTCCGGAGGTTGATGATCCTGATAACGTATTTATCAGACTCGCTTATCACATGGTGTTATAACTTATATCCTCTAAATTCCTTGTTACATGTAGTCTGTTTTATAATTAATGAAGTGGTCAACAGTTGACTTCGACTAATGTGACGAAAAATAGGTGCTTCATCCAATAAAATGATGTGTACTTAAGGATATAGATATAGGAACCTGGAGTATTAAATCACTCAAGCTACTCCTGAATAGAGAAAAAAGAGATTATGCTAGGATTAATACATGCAGTGCAAATAATTAAAGAATTGGATTCGCTGACAGCAACTACGTAAGGCAGTTGAATAGCCTGTGAAAATCATGTACCATTATGGATAAGTAGGTCGTAACATGTATACACAGAGTATTAAGTTGTTCAGTTGTTAACCGAAATCATTAATGGCATATGTCTATATAACGAGGACACCGTAGCTCCAAGTTAAGTTGCATATTTTATTTCTTTCATTCAAAAAATTTATAAGCTCATGGATGCAATTAATATCCGCACAACTTATAACCATCCCAATACCCACTGATCGAGCCAAATCGAATGTGGCAAATTCCATTCTGCTTTTCAAATCGAGTGAAATTCTAGCGATTTAAATGTTTATAAGCAATTGGACTATTACTTCCCAATGTATAATAATTCCCCTCCTCCCCTCCCCCTCGCCCGAAACTTTTTCGCGTCCTCCTGTATTACCAATCCATTGGAAGAGGGAATTAAAATTGTCACTCAACAAATCGTCCAGAAGTAATTGATCAAATTTATATTTAACAATAGAAACCTGTCATTAATTACTAACTAGCCGTCCTTAAGATTACCGCATTACAGCATCTACATGTGTTAACCAACTATTCAATGGTAATCTTCGATACAAATTCTTTCCCAAATTTGTCATTTTGAACAAAAATTATCTTGTCCAAAGTCTATATGAGAATTTTGTTGGACACAAAGGCCGACCCTGTAGCCCAATGGATAAGGCGTCTGACTTCTAATCAGAAGATTGCAGGTTCGACCCCTGCCAGGGTCGTAGTATTGCTCGTCCCATCAACATTACAATCAAATCACACACCGTTTTTAGAATATGCTAAGCTACAATCGCCGTTTTTACACCGAGTTGTCGCATCATTAGTAATCCACCTTCTACAATTTCAAATCTGATACGAACGTCCATTTGTAGGTATACACACACTCGCGCCTTCCTCAGATCGACAGTGAAGCATGCCACACTTTCACTTACACTGACGAAGGTCAAAGGTTGAACAGTTACTGTCCAGTGGCACCAATCGACTAAGTGAATTTACATCTCATATTATTACGTAGGAGCAAATTTCAGCAGCAAATATTCAGCTTGCGAGTATGCCACAAAACGTAACAAAAATACCTCTTGAACCTTCCAGCACCTTCTGCTTTCATTGAAGCTTTTTTGATTCGAAAAAATTTAAATAAAAAAACCCCACTGCTTACTTAACCGACCAAATTACAATTAAAACTCGTAGAAACTCGGTAATAGTGCTACTGCGATTCCTGATTGTGCTGTACAACAGGTACACACGGAGTGCGTCATTTTATAGATTTAGTTGTGAAGATTACGCAATATCGGAATGACCACTTTTTTTTAAAAGCTTTTAGCAACAAGCATTTCGATCTACTTCAACATACTTCACAGTCACAATAGTAGCTCCGTGGAACATCGTATCTCGTGGCTGATAATACTCTTACCATTTATTTGACCCTCCACACTTCTAATGCAGTTACAAATCATACTGACTACTGCTAGAACCAAAAAACAAAAAACAAAAACAAAAACCAAAAATAAAATAAAAAATAGAGAAGACAAAGCCCTCCTCCGTTAATTATTAATACGTTATTCTCCAAACAATCCACTACTCGCATGTAAGTTCTAAATATTGTTTCCAACCAGGTTTTGTCTCTTAATCATAATCTATGAACGGAACAATTAATATATGATTATCTTGAACTTTCACGATTAATCAAGTCCTCCACTCATCACTGTCTTTGGCTTGTCATCGCACCGATCCGCACTTCGCTTTCTCCATTTCTTTTCTTAAGCCGTCATCGTTACGACATAATCTCGCGAATTCACCACAGTTACTTTTTATTCTGGTTGAATATCTCGAGCTTACCATCAAATTTCGTAACTCTGACTTCACGGTTTAACAATGTAGCTAGCGAGGAAACAATGAAAATTACAATACATATGCTGAAACAATGCAAAGATATATTCCAAAATGTGATGAAAAGGTTAAGAAATTCTGTTAATTTTTTGAGGAAATATGTAGAAAAGGTGAAAACACAGGCGAATGCGTACGTTTACACTTTCTCCACTAATTATTAAGAATTTATGCGCCTGATTTAAATACACACATCCAGTTCCTACTCACCAAGGAATATAGCATAAACGTACGTACAAAGGCTTAAGTAGGATATTTACTGGAACTTTTCACAAGAGATAATTACGCCATGAATAAAAGAAAATATCTAAACTTCTTACAGAGATTTAATTCCAAAAAGCAACCCATTCCATCCAGATTTCGTACCGTAGAACCAGGGAAATATACCAGTGGAATAAAAAACAAACCTTACATAGACATGTCGAAATTCAAATCCAAGGAAATGACGACGTTATATGCAAATGTCTCAACAGTAACAAACAATAAGCGAATGAAGAAATATTTCTAAAATTTCAATTTGCAAAAAAAAGAAAAAAAAATAAGCCAATGTGGCTTACATGAGGGATGACCCAGCTTATCACTTTTGAGCTGGCGTTTCAATTCTCAGCGCTTTTATTCGCCCTTATACATGACCCACACACGTGGGCTGTCGATATAACCTGAAAGGCTTAATTAATATCCAGGAATGAAGGATTAATTGAAAGGCATAAAATGACAACAAGTAATATCAGGTGGAGTGCAAATCTGCCAATTACATACGATAAAGAAACCAAACATCATGATACCAATCTTTTATTTACTTTCATAGAAAGAATATATCACATCGTAAATTAATATGTGAGGGGTATAGTACACGTTCAGGGAATTTTGTTCATTTTCTGCAATCATCTGGATAGAAAATCTTCGAAGAGCTCTCTGTCCCTCTTCATAAGCGCATTTTTTTTTTTTTTAAATTCAACTTTAAAGTGAACAACTTATCAACTTATGCAAATTGCAAAAATTATGAAAGATTGGGATTTTTCTTTTTTTTCTTTTAAATACATAACACTGTTAGAAAATCGGAACAGCACAAAAACCCATATCGGCTGTGTTCCATTCATTTCAGGCAAGTCTATGGGATCACGCTTACGAGCGCCACTTCCGTCATAATCTTCCCTAAGGACTGACTACTTAACTTGACTGCTTCCGTAGTAAGAGCCAAGAAAACAACCTCGTTAATAAGGTGGAGCCATAATACAAATCGAAAAAAGTAAAGGCGAATCTTTTCCATCCTCTGAATAATTACCAAGTATCATATCTAGTATGTTATATCCTTGTTATTGTCACTACGGCTAAACCCAAAAAAGTAAGAGAAATGTAAAGGATGAAAAAACAAATGCCAAACCTGCATTCGACTCACTGGTCAAATAACCACCATGCTCTTGTAAAGTATGATCTTTGAGAGCGCCCCATTCGGCACATTTATGTTGACATACCGAACAAATATAGCCATGCTCTTCCTTCTGATGTTCTTCCATCCAGATAAATCTATTGCATTTGAAGTCACAAATTCTACATTCGAATTTTATTATACCCGTGTGGATACGTTCGTGTGTTGTCACCTATATATATAAACAGATGTTAAAATATAACTGCATATTGCACTTTGTGCTAATTGTAAGAAGCGACAAAACGATTCTCCTTTCCAAGTTGATTAACATTAAATTTCAAACCTGAATCCTTTCCTGCTTTTCGAAAAAAAAAAAGTTCATGAGATATATGAAGGAAGAAACTGACCGAACATTCACTTGTGAATAATTCATCACAGAAATGGCAAGGGAAAGTTTTGGTGAAAACATGAGCCATTTTTTTGTGTTTCCTGAGTTTTCGCGGTGTAAGGAATTTCAACGCGCACATATTGCATTTGAAACCGGAATTAGCACCACGATGGAATTTCGCTCGGTGATTGAGCAATCTTTGCTGAGTGCAGAGATTCCTCAACGGTGTGCATTCAAAGCAGATAAATGTCTGCAAAGAGTACTGTAAATATAAAATAAACAAAGCAAGAAGTACATCCTAGATCCCGGTTTTTATTTGAGAATTCTGGGCGTGTATTTTTTTTTTATTTATTACAAGCCCCTCTTTAAATCATTTTTTCTACTTTTCATTCATGCTCCCAAAATCTTCTCATGATAATAAGAAAGAAATAATTTGAACTCTCTACTTTTACGATGGAAATTATGAGCTGTAAACAAGATAAGCAAAAATCATAAATTTTCGTTAAATTACCAGAAATGCTTACTAAATCGCACTCATGCGTTGAAAGTTCATCTTTCGTCTTCACTGCTTTGAAGCAACGTAAACACTGAACAAAATCAACGGTTTCTGGATGCTTCTTTACAAAATGCTTCTTTAAAGAAACCTCATTCCTGAACCGCTTGTCACAAAATGGGCACTGTGGGGAAACCTAAAAACAAAAGTGGTCCAACCAAAAATTGAAGGTTCAGTTAAGTAACTTTCTAGAAATTAGTAGCAAGCAACATAAAAACAATGATAAGAAAAATATCATTGCCTTTTTCTTGTAGGAACGTTTTGGTTGCCGCAAGAAGCCATGGCGATCGAAACGTGCTGGGATACCACCACTTAGTTCACCAGGTAATGGAATCCTATAGAAAAAAAAAAAAAGGGAAATTGTAAAATGGAAACTATGATGATTCAAGAAATAAAGGAGGTGAAAGGGAAATTAGGGACGGAAAAAAAATGAGAAACTAGCATGTTTAAGATAAAAGTTATTAGTCGATTAATTCTCATGGTCATTACTTGAAAGTGTCTTACTTGTCAACCTCAACTTCATAGGATTCTGCATCTATTTCATGTTCTGGTGGAATATAACCACCAGTTGCAAGTTCTTCAATTCGATTTGCCTCCAGTTCAGCTTGTCTAAAATTTCCAATAAAATGCACGAAACTTTTTCGACAACTCAAATTTCTCAGAAATTTCCAATTAAACAAATGCCATTAATTCAAATTTCAAAAACCTTTGTTCAGCAATTTCTTCCTCTTGCTGTATTAAATATGCCAAATATTCGGTGTAATGCCGATCTCGCAAATGTCGCTCATACAAATTCTTTTCAATGAAACGATTTTTACAAATTTTGCATCGCACCATTTTAGCGCGTACAGCTTTCCGTATCTGAAAGAATCGCTGTTAATAAGCAGACAGAAAAAATCAACCCTTGAATCCTAAAAATGAAAATTTAAAACTATTAGACCTCATCCGGAACTGTAGGATGCGGTGGAGGGGGTGGAAGTTCACTGAGAAGTACGCCATCCTGAAGTCGTATTGGAAAAGTCGTTGTATCCGATGAAGCTGAAATATTAACATAAATATTTTATATTATTTAATCATATGACTCATCACGGTAATTTTGTGAATTTAACTAGAACTTAGTTACCATATTAAAATATGAAAATTACTGGTCACCGTTTGCGCGCACTATTTCTGGGTGATACACCCACTTCCTCGGCTGATTTTCTTTCTTGGTAGCTTCTACTCTTCGTCCAAAACGATCAAGCACAACTCTTTCTTTCTTCCCTGTTTCTGCTGCATTAACAGAGAGTAATTTGGCAATTAACCAACCAACGCCAGATATATGAGATCGTTTCTGGAATAAAAATGTCCATTGCTGCAAAGATACCAGATGCGAGAAAATCCTTTTCCAGTAAAGAATTAAGAATTATATTATGATGCAAGAAAAAAGAAGTACAAGGTACTATATGTATTTAACCAAAAACATTCTGGTTTCTTGTAAAAAGAGATAAAACGCAATACCTTCCTAAGTTCCCGAGCCTGCTTTTCTTGTCGCACAGCAATCGCAAGCATATTCCTCAATTCATCACAATCAGGTCCAATTGCATTGTACGGTCTGCGTCGCACTTCGCTATCACTTCCTTCGGCTAATTGTTCAATCAAAGCATTAGCTATGATTTCTTCTAAACCGTCATCATCCACTTCAATTTCTTCCTCCAGCATCTTTTCGTTTCCCTCGATCTCCTCAAAGTGTCAAAAAATTACGAATAAATTCTAGTTCCTATGTCCAAATTTGAATTTTTGTGGAAAATGCTTTGATGCCTTCGCTTTTACTGTACATTAATACAACTTAAGTTATAAATACCGTTGTTTGAAATGATGCTTTAAAACTCGGTGAGTCGCTACGGGATGAATTGGCATCACCCTCATCGGTCACATCAAGAATAACATTTGATGGCGAAAGTTCATGACGGCCATGGTGAATCTTTTCGTCTAACTGCATTCCAGTAGTATTCGATTGAGTAGCTACAACATTAGCATAAGGTTGAAGGGGTGATGGCGTATAGGTTGATGTGTCCACATCATTACCATGTTCCAGTGATTCTGGTGAGTAGGGTTTGTTATAATCGCAATCATACGAATTAACCGCCATAGTACAATCATCATAGAGATCTGTAATCTACTGACCATAACATGATATTTGGTACATGAAAATATATTATATATATAAAGTGACTTTGGACGAGTCGGAATAAACTTTTTAATAACACCATAGGGATTTCAGAATACTGTTCAACAAACTACCTTGAGCAACAGAGACATTAGATGTAGGAGGAGCTTAACGACTGTTTTTCAGGCGTAATACCCGACAAGCAGATGGAGTGAGCGGAACATTTTTGCAGTTGCTTCAAATATAACATATCAAAACGGGGGAATCCTGCCATTACCAGAAGCGACACTTGGAGATGAAATAACAATTTTGATGAACAAGACTGCCCAAGAAAAATACTGCACACCTCATAAGCATCGAAGCTATGACCCGAATAAAAATGTAAAATAGCCTATAAAAATAATATTTTCCATCTCTTTACCTTGGGTTGCGTGTTTGGATAAAGTTACATGATTCTTAAAACCGTTATATGCTGACATCAGTTTCCTTTCCACCGTACAGCAACTATATTTTAACACTAGTGCTGTTTTACTTCATAGTATCAATCAAAACACCTGTAAAAATTCTTTTTTCAAAAGCAATTTCGAGACAAATCAATAGTGACGAAGTACTGTTACAAGGAGAAAATACACAACCACAAACCAGATTTGGCACAATAACTACTGCGTCACTACAAACTGACATTCCTTACTGAAAAGGACCAACGCCGACTAACAATGCTTAGTGATCTTTAAAAGTCTAAACGTCGCCTCACTCACCTTATCCAGAAATTATGATTTAATATAGGAAAATGTTTATACACCTAGTCCACACATTCCCAGCGACAACTTGCAAATAATGATGGCATCTCTTCAAAAAATTGTTAGACATTTTATAGCACATAGCGTTCTATCTAATCTTTCCCAGCTCCACAAACTTCAAACAGAAAATCGGACATTCCCATCACACATGACCTCTAACTACTGCATACAAAACTATTAAGCCAGAATTTCCTCTAGCATGGTAAACGACAATATCATCCATTCAGCAACAGATACCCAAGAAAACAGCACACGTTACTTCACATATACACAAACGCCACGTACACCTACGTGAGGAAGGGCAAAATCTACTGCAACTACCCGCCAACTATTCAACTTGTAACTTCAACAACCAGCAATTTGGCACAGAGCCAAGGACGCAAATAGCTTTCGCAATGGGACATCAATTTTGTATTGTAACGAAAGTCTTCTGAAATACAATCCCACTGAAAAAAGTTTCAGTTTGAATTTTCAAATTAACCTTTGAATTATTTGCTAAATAAAAGTGAGAGAAGTCTGGTATTCCACGTTTTTAACGAAGCATACTAACAATTATGTCCCCCTTTCAGTTAAGTAATCATGGATTATACAGTTACACTTAAGGATATAAGACATGAACGTTGATCAGAGACAAGTAGGCCACGATTTTAAACAGTAACTTTAAATTTTCTTTAATAATACCCCAAATTGCATGATCTGAAGGAAACTCTGCAAGATTAAGGAATAATATAAAGTACTGGATGATATTAAGAATGACCCTGGCCAGCAACAAAATACAGACCAAAATGGGAATGAATAAACAATAAGCATAACGAGGTATTAAACATCCCGCCACCAAGAACAAAGAGCTCGTAGAATCTACTCATGGAATCTGCTCNTCAAAGATCCTCATCCACGCTATAAATGGATTCATTTCTCATTATATTTTGCTCATTTCATTTTCTATTTAAATTTCAGAATCGTTTTTCACATTTCGGACGAAACTACAAGGATTTTGAGAATTTCCATTTAGTGACTAAAAATTTGAGCATTTGAATCGAAAGTGTGAACTGGACGATTTTTGGACATTAGTTTCAGATTCTCAAAATCAATGCATCTTTCCAGTATTCTGATATTGCTTATCGCCATTATTTTCGTTG
>RCAB01000572.1:0-36973 GCA_003640385.1 Setaria digitata | reverse complement strand
TCTCTCTCTCTCTCTCTCGCCCTCTCTCTCTCTCGCTCTCTCTCTCGTTCTGTGTGTGTGTGTGTATAAAAAGAAGTGATAAAAATTTCAAACCATCATGAAATAAGTTTCAGTCTGGCGTTATATCGTGCTTATGAACTAGCTGAAGTTAACTGCTTTATTCTGGAAGCTTAGTTCCATTTGTTGGGTTAAGTGCGAATTCTGCAATACCTAAGCAACTTCTCAACGCAAAAGAATGATTGATTTGCCAAAAAACGGAATTCACGACGTGATTGGTATGATCAGCTGAAAAGTGTTGAAGTTCACAGTAGCCTATGGGAGAGTTTTTTAAGGGCTTGGTGAATGTTAATTGTTTTTGTGAAGCAAGTTAAAATATCTTTCTGCGATGAGAATTTTGCGGAATTTTTCGGCTGTCGTATCGCCAAATGCTCAGAAACTAGAAGCAGAAAAGTTATTCTTGGTTCGTTGATGAAGCATGAAATAGATGATTTTGCTACCGAAATATCAATAAGACAGTATTTTAGATAATACATTCGTCCAACTTTTGGGCATCATCTGTCGAAGGCATCAGGCCTGATCTGATGATAGATTTTGACTAAGAATCTCACGATAATGGATATAATTAAGTAACTTTTGTGATCATGCTTATCCTAGATTAACATTGATCGTAGTTTAATTTGGGTCAAGCATCCTCCAATCTACGTTCTATATTATCTTTCCAATGAAAATTTCAACCTGAAGGACCAATTAACACCTATGCTTTTCCGGAATTTCAGACTCAAACATTTCCTAAAAGTTAATTTTATAAGCCAAAAATTTTGAGCTAACATTTAGAGCATCAAAATTGTGACAGAAACTAGTAGGAGAAAAAGAATTAGTAAAAGTTCATTCCATTTCAAGGTTGGTTTTCGGTAACAAAATCATTCCAGTCTTTTGCGCTCTGGAAAAATGCAATATTTGCTAGAAGATCGCATATCACAAATTGACAAAAAATGCCTCTTACGATCAGAAATTTTCAAATATAGAAAATGCCCTCAGTCAGTCTAAAAGTTTTTATTTTCAGTCTTGTTCTGAATTTAAAATGCATACTGGAATTGATACTTTTTCTCGTCGGTCGCTGATATTTATTGCGAAATAAAAAAAACTTTCCGCATGAAAACCGTTCAAGTTTATTTTCATTTCTAATTGTTCTAAAGTGTTCACTTAAATAAATATACATCATGACTACTGTATTTAAAATAGATCCAGGAGCAAAAGTGAAGCAGCGAAAAATGAAGGATTAATAAAATTATCTTTAAGTTGAGCATTCATCCGAACTGCAGAAAAATTTTTAACCCTCCTTGATGCTTGGAAATTTAGGTTACTGATAAAGAGTAGAATTTCTCAGGTAGCTTAGGTAGACAGCAGCTTAGATTTCCTTAGCTAGAATACACCCCCATTCCACAAACATCTGTATTTTTGTTACTGAAGAAGACTTTCAAATGCTAAAAATAACTGAGCATATTTTCAGTAATCATAATAATTGTAGTTTGCATTATACTGCAAAGTAGGTAATCATGTAGAATGTCATGAATTAAACCACACTTCCAATTTAATTACGCATATATCAAACTGAGTTTTTCGTCTATATCCTCAGAATTGATTGTATTGAGTTCTTATCTAACTTCCTTAGCAAATATGTAATGATTGTTCTTTCACAAAGAAGTATTTAGAGGAAGAAAGACATCTGAAACGGGAAATATCGTATCGCATGAAATAATTGATGATAAGAATTCAAAAATAGATGAAATAGTTGGTGAATGATTTTATTCTAATAGAGAGACTTGATTGCTAGCTAGCAAAATGTTCCTTCTGTCGTTAAAATCATTTCTAATTAATAAGCAAAGATTACTTATTTCCAGTGTAATAGTGAATTTCCCTTCTCTTCTGTTATTCATTCATCTCAAATGCAGGATAACTGGGTGTTTAATTTATTTCTCTTTTAATTAATGCAATATCAGAAATGTTAGCCAGTTGATGAGAATGTTAAGGCGAAAATGATTGGCAGAGAAGAGGAAGAAAGCACTAGCTGTAAATATTTGTTGCCGAAAATTAGCCTACAAAATTTTTAAAACCAAATGAAAAGTAATCAGTCACGAAAGATTTTTAGACTAATTAGAAAGGATGGAATGCTGATAGTATTTTCGGTATGCTACATGAATATCGCTGTAATCTTTTGGTTTGCTTCGAAAAGTGTAGAAAAAAAAAAAAAAAAAAACAAATAATTTTGCGACAAAATTTCAAATAGTGGAACCTATCATCAGTGCTTTATGATAAAATATTAAACGATATTTTGAACATATTTGTTCCTAAAATGTCAGACGATTGAAATTTGAAACGATTGTGATTGCAAATTTTTGTACAGTTTCAGTTAATAGTGAAATAATTAACGAAGTTAATTTTGAAGTAATTTTAGTTCGGATCATTTGCAGAACTCATCATATACGTAATGTGTATTGTAAGGGTTGCATTTATTTGCAAGTTATTTCTTTATCTAATTTCTAAATTACTGTAAAATTTTTGATGAAATTTAAACTTAAATTTAATTTAATATATATTATTTTAAATAAATGCAAATTTGCACAACACACCTCATGGCATTCGTCTAGACTTTCATTATGGCTTGCTTGATTTCAACTTTGGACTGTTGTATAATTTTATTTTTTCTTTATTTTCAGAATTTTGCTTTTTTTTTTTTATTCGCTTCGCAAGATTATGTGGAAATTCATTTCAACTTTTTGCTCTTTTATCTGCTTATCCTATCTTTTTTTACATGTTTCACTCAGAAACGTTTTAAAATGGACGTAAGTTCCTACCAAAGCAGCCAATATTTTAATTCTAAGATTGACTTTTTTTGAGATTTTTTAGTAAAATTTTCCATTCCTAATGCTGAGTATCTCATAAATAATTAGATATTTGAAAGTTTTTAATTTCAGTCTGATTTTTGTTCACAAATCTAATTTAACAATTTCTAGGAGCTAACAATTTTAATTTTTAGCACTTTTTCCCCGATAAATGCAACTGATATAAAATATTTGGGTGATCCGTCGATACTGAAAAAATAAAAAAATTTTTCAATACTGAAAGAAAGAAAAAAAACTGACCAATAATTATGATTATGAGTGAATTTATGCATCACATGTGATGATGGATAACTCTTATTTTGACATGGACTTAGCATTAATTTTCACTATGAAACTTATTGCTTCTAAACTTCATTACCACTAGATCTTTCATACCATAAAGAAGCTTCTTATAATTACATACTGATTTTTTTGTTATTTAACATTTGGGAAAGAAAGAGTCTGAGATCCTTTAGCAAAAAAGAAAAGCATTTAAGTAAGACCCACGAAGTCAAATTCTGATTCAGGTCCATCCACAAAAACCAGTAATTTATGTTTTACTTTCAGTTTCATGCCTTTTCTTTTTCTCAAATAAGCAGAACAATGAAATCAGAATTTTCTTTCTGTGATTTTACTTCTTCCAATTTTCCAATTTTCAAACTATGGCATAAACCAAACTGACTATGTAAGGATTACGTTTTAGTTTTGTCCATAACACTAAACTGATCTAAGTGTTGTAATGTCAAAAGCACTGATCTTACCTTAAATGCTCGAAATGATTTCAGATTAAGTGTGATTTCAAGTCCGACTGAAATTTCAAGTCCGACTTAAAAGATGGCTTAGCCGAACGTACATACGTAAGATGAAATAGAATTCATTAGTTTCATTAGAACATGTAGATTGCCAATAGATTAGGATGGACGGAATATGTGGCATCAAAATGTTATTTATATCATCATGCTTCTCCGTCAATATTTTGAACTTTGATTGTAGAATTTATGACGAGAAAGATAAGTTTGAACAGCGATTTTATGACAGAGGGATGTAACCGAAGAAGTTACGCCTGATCTACATGAATTTTTCAATGCATTTCACACCTTTTCGTCATTTTGTTGTAATTATTTCCTGAATATTATGAGGACATTATAACAATTCAATTCAACAACAAAGAAACATTAACAAAACAAACAAAAATTGAGATCATTCAATGGGATCTAGAAAGGTAGCCAGGCAGATATTTCACTCGTTACGGATAAAATGTGCTCTAGAAAATAGTACCTTTTCTTTTTTTCTTAAAAATTTCCAAATTACTAAAGCCATAATTCATGTACAGCGGAATGGCATTAACGAAATGTGGTCAAAAACTTCTGTGGATTTAAATTTTCACTTTTTTTTTTGCATAAACTCAACTTATTTGCCATCATTAAATAATTCAAAGATTTTAAAAAGATGAAGGAAATTCCTAATTACCATTCAACCTTAATGACCAGTTAAGGATGAACATGAATAAAGAGACAACAGAATTAAGTTAATTATTGACAATCTTTTATCATTAATCCAAAAAAAAGTTAAAAAAAATTCCCTATTTTCAGTTATTTCTGCACATTATCAGGAAAAAAAGTTTGAAATTTGTTTTAAATAATGTTTGTTACCGATGAAAAATTGAATTCTTGAAATCTTTTTTTTTCCTTTTTCCTAAATTCTAATAATTTTTTTGCCCGTGTATTTTACATCATCCTGAATTTACCAGATATCCTGAAATGAAAAAGGTATTTATAATGGGAAAATACGAGACATTTGTGTGAAAAATGATTTTTAAAAAGCTAAAAGAATTCATAAATTAACCGAATCTTGAATTTAAACGAAAGAACATTTTACGGAATCTTCATATTTAATTACTTTTTAATTTCATTAAATGAAAAGAAAAAAGAGAGCGAGAAAAATTCTGTAAGGGAAAATTTCAAGGGAAAAAGAGATTTATTTGAATTTTACAATTTTTTTTTTCCTAGACCGGTTCGTTTTTAAAAATGCATAAATATTGAAAATTTTTTGTTTAAGAGAGAATTCGAAATTATCAAACCATAATTAAGTTGCAGCTAAATTAGAATTACCAATTAGAAAAGCTGCTTTTATCGTCTTCCCCTAAGTTATCACAAAATAAAATGAAATATTATTCCAAATAATTAGTCAATGATAATTTAATATCTCGTTATCACTAATGTCGTCGTTAATGACACTACCGCTGCTGATAATTATTTATTGTTTGTTTGAAAAAAAAAACGACAAATTTTGCAATGAAATTTTAAAAAATGAAAAAGTTGCCGCTTGCTTAATGAATTCTATTCATTTTAATAATATTATTAATAGGAAAAAGGAAAAAAAAATTTACTTTTTTGGCCTCTTTTAATCCATTTGTCCACATTATTGTCTTAATGTTATCATTCATTTCCATGCATTTTGTTCTTGTTTTTTCGTTTTATATTTTTTTTTTGTTTTTGTTTCTTTCTTTTTTTTTGATCTTTTAAAGAAAGGAAAAAACAAACAAACAAACAAATAAAATTTACAGTTATCCAGAAATGATTTTTAATGCATTTCAGAAAAATTTATTTATTTTTTAGTTTCTTTTTACAGTTGCCATTATTAATCTGTTCAGTAAAATGCGGAAGCGGCATCTCTTTCTTCTAGTGGTGTATGAAATTTAACAAAAATTTTTACGCCATATATTTTCAATTGAACTAAATTTTGTAGCTTTTGAAATATGAGATTACTTTGGAATATGAATACTGATATTAAAAACAGGCTAGGAAAATTGAAAAAAGAAAACGAAAAAAAAAAAAAGAAAAAGAAAAAGAAAACTGGTACTTAAGAATGAATGAATGCAAAAAAAAGAGCATTTTGAGAAATTTTCATTTTCAAACGTAATGGAGATTAAGTGAAATGATGAATCATTGGCATTTATCTTTTAATCAAAATTATCCTACTGATAATTTAATTTAGCACTTCCTTCTTTTTTTTTTTTAGATTTCCTTCTATTTATATATTGCGAAAAATATCCAAAATAATTCTACTTCAGCTTTAATTAGTTAAATTTAAATGTTAACTGTCATTCATTTTATGTTGCCTAATTTATGTGCATATCATCTTCATAAGCTAATGATAATAAAAAGCATTTTTTTTTCTCGCTCTCTTTTGAATAAATTTATTTTCAAATTAAAATTTTCTGTTCCATTGGTTAAGAAAGTATGTGAAATAAGTCGAAATAATTTCATTATTAAAATATATAATGATAATTTATACAAAGCAACAATGAAATTTTCCCGATTCTTAGTTTCTGACAAATATTTCTTACCAATTACAGTTTCTTTTTTTTGCTAGAAATAAAAATGTTAGTAGTGAAATGCTACATTCTGACATCATCATCATTATTATCAATTCTATTTTTATCTCTTTTTAATATTTGCATTTTTTTTCCTAAATTTTAATAATTGCATTTTTCTAAATTTAGAATTTTATGATAAAAGTGAAAAAAAAAAAAAAAAAAATGATCGCTAACAAATAGCAGCCATCTTTCAATGATCGTTATCGCTACCGTTGTTGTGATTAGTAACATGATTATTTCACCATCATCATTGTCACTAGTTGTCGTGATCAAATCAGATGATAATAGTGATGTTGATAATGAAATTGGTGCTGGAGTTGACTTTTGCTACTGAAATAGATGGCAGTACATTGACCTTCAGTAGTTTCACCTTTACCTGCGTCATTTATCGACATTACCTTCGTCATCGCCAAAGTGGAAAAGGGTTTGATACGATTTGACAGACTTAATGTGCTTAATACCTTTCGTGGTGCAAACAATTAGGCAATTAAATCCAACAGTTATAGGGAAGATTACAGTTAAATCAAAATTACCAGCCTAATATTCCATCGTTATAGTTAGAATAAATATTTTTATCCAATTCAATCAATAATTTCTAAAAGTGCTTTTCTTAATCTTTTTCCCCTTTTTCTCTATTCAGTTTTCTCTTATTTTTTAAACTGCTCTTTTTTTTTTTTTTTTTCATTTTACTTTTTTGATTGTTTCATTTTCCGCAAATTGATTTTATTTCATTTTATGTTTATTTGTTGTCTAATTTCAGCTCCTTTTTTTTTTATTTCCAATCCTTTTTTTTTGTATCATTTAAAATGTTTTTATCGATTAATTTTTATAAAACTTTTTGGCTTATTCAATATTTGACGCATCTAGTGTTTCAAATTTCGGCATTTAAATTTTCAGTCTAAAAATTCTTATCCAATTAAAATAAATAAAATATGAATGGTACATATATAAAATAATACGTCATGTATCATTTCAGTAATATGCATTCTTTTAAATAATTATAAATTTCTTACCATGAAATAATAATATAATTGAGAGATATCAATCATAAAAAAAGATTGATTTCATCATCATTAAAGTCAAAAAAAAAAAAAAAAATAATAATAATCATGATCGGCAAATGATCAAAATTCAATGGATGACTAAACATTTAAAGTCAGAAGAAATGAATGACTTAACTTGAAAGAAGCATATTAAAGTAATATTGTTTAGGGAGTTTTTGTATTTCTCTCAAAGTTTCTCATGAAATATTACATCTTCCAGGTGTTAACATATTATTTTTAGTAAGTTATACCTTATTATTTTACTATTTTTATTAAATATTTCTAATGAAATTACAATAATTATTATAGCTTTTCGCTATTTTTTTTTCTTTTCGTTATAATTTTTTTTAAATCCAATTATTTACTAATTTTTCCTTCCGCCTAATTTTTCCATCCTATTTAATTACCATCTGCTATGGATATATCATTTAATCAAACCATTCTCTATTATCTGTTATCATATTACAAATGATCTAACCAACTTTTCGTTTTCCTTCACTGTGTAACAAATATTACTGTCTGCATGTGGGTATATATATATATATATGTGTGTGTCTGTCTGGGTGTACCTAGGTGCACCATTATAGTTGAAAATCAAATTCCATTCATATTAACGAACAGTTTTGCGCAAAATTTTGCCACAGAAATTGTCAATTGATCAGATGCATTCTGATGATTTTTCTTATTGCTCGCATCTTCTCATCAGTCTTTTTTCTTTCTTTTTTTAATTTCTAATTAAACAATTTTGTACCTACTGTACTTAACGATAATGATAATAGCAATATCTCAGTACTTCATAATACATTAATATTTGTTCGTCCTTTTTCTTTTTTCGGAATTTCATTCATTCAAAATTTTAATTTCACAAGAACAGCTAAATCATTCATTTATTCATTTTTTTTTTTTTTAATATTAAAATACAATAAATTATTATTGCAACTATTTATAATTGAATATTCATCTACTCTATTCTGATAATGCATTGTTTTTTGCAAATTATGAGCACATTTAATTTTTATCAATTTTTTTTTTTCTTGTAATTATCATTTAATAAAAGGGATGAATTAGAAATATTTTATCATTAGTGATTTTATTTTCCATCTATAATACTTGACTATTATTATTATTATTATTTTTTTAATACTTTATAATCAAACATTTCCTGTTATATACTTATCCATCTTTAATTATTCCATTTTTTCCCTTTAATATTTTATTCATTTTTTTCCAAAGTATCATTTTAAATTGCGTAAAAAAATAAGACGATAAAAAGTGATAAATAAAAAAACGTTAAAAGGATAAAAAAAAAAAAAAAACAAAAGCAAAAACAGTTAGCATTGCTAATATTTTTGTAATTATTTTGCATGAAATGTGGAATATCATAAAAATATCGGATGCAAATTCTTATCAGAAAAAATGGAACTGGTTTTCTTTTTCCTGATAACCGAAGTATCATCTTCATCCCGTATCATTTTTCTTTTTATTTTTTCAACCAGTAAAATATTTATATTTATATATTTGAAAAAATAAATAATATAAAAGAAGGAGAAAAACAGTGAACAAAAAAATGATTTTAAAGCAATTCTTCACTTCAGAACTAAACAACGATATTCAACGTTTTTTCATTCTAAAACTGTCCATTCCTTTGCATTTTTTAACTTTTTCTTTTTTCGAATTCATTTTAGTTAAAACTTTGTCCTTCTTGTTTCTTACCACTTCCTTTTTTTTTTTCGCTTCTTTAGAATTTCTTGTTTTTTTATTGGTACCTTCATGTCCCTATCATTTCCTTTATTATTTCATATTAAATTTTGTTTATTTGCTTTTTTTTTTCCATTGTTAATTCTAATTTTTCAAATCGTTCATTCACATTTCAGTTAATATTAAACTGACCTTTCTTCCTAAATATTCTAAGACATTTCATTAACGTTTATTTTTTGGGCCTGGTAGGCTTTTTTAAAGGATTGAAAGTCTAATAAATTAAAATTTTGTGAATTAATCGATTGAAATTGGTAATGCATTTGTAATCAAACTAGCATCAATTTGATATTTTAGACAAGTCATACAGAAATTTATTTGCTTTATTTAATTTTATATTTGTTTTTTGTCTTTCCATCACAAATCACATGCAAATTTTATGAAATTTGATTGGAGGCCTAAAAATTACAAAATATTTTAGTCTGTTGGCATATCAAACATTAACGTTATTGGTTCGATGAGATTTTATCACGGTATTATTTCATTTGCAACAGACGAAATTCTTTTTCAAAGACTATTCCAAAATTTATAATTAAAAGTATCTTTTCAGTAACTAACAGAGCAGATACAAACACTTACAGCTAAAAAAAAAAAAAAAATTTCAAGCGAAGTATCATTTATTTTTAATTGATAAAAGCCGGTAATTTTCCATAATTGATAATTGTACTTTCAGTAAGTTTCATTCAAAATTTTATTTTTCTCTTTGTTAATTTATAATGGGGAAAAAAGTGAATATTCGATGAAATTGAATCCAAAATAGTAAACAAAAAATAAAAAAAAATAAATAAATAAAACCGAAAATATCGGACTTAGAATTATTAAATAGCCAGTCACTGTTGTTTAACCAATTAGTTCTAGAAAGTTACTTATCAAATTTTTGCTTTCGAAAATTATTTCTTGATTAAGTAAGTAGAACAATTTTCTTCTTCCATTCGCCATTTTTGCATCATTTTTGCCATTTCATAGGAAGAAAGAATCATTTCTCAGAATGATATTTGTAAGTTTCAAGAAATTATGAATTTAAAATGAAAATTTCCTTCTTCTCTTATACTTTTATCTAAAAAAAAAAAACGAATTAATCTGTGATATTTGAAAAATTGCAAAGTAATCACAGAGTTTCAATTTTCATAACATTTAAAGCTTATCATTTAGTACAAGAAAATGAAAATGACAAATGTGATAAACATTTAACACTGCAAGAAGACATTTCGATAACACAAAGGTAGATATTCTCCCTCTCTCTTTTTTTCCTCTCCCTACTTTTTTTTTGAATATTTCTTTAATTTTCTTTTCTTCCACCCTATTGCTTTTTATTTATTTATTTATATTTTAAATAAATGTGCAAAATCACAATTAAACTTTATAAAACATTAGCCTCTGAAAAATGACTTTTTTTTTTTTTTTAATTCTGAAAGAAACGAACTTGTATTTTCATTTCAATTTCAGAATTATTTTTAAAAGAAATTTCTTTGAGTGTGACAGGATATTTATTTTCAGTATTTATTATAGCATTTGCATTTTCATTAATAATCCGTTCGTGGCAAATATTTGCTTTCCATAGTGAAATTTGGATGAGATTGCTACTGTTAATTAAGTTTTCAACAGCAGACTTAAAATCTAAGGTCTCAATAATTTATATTTTAATATTTCATTAGTATTAATTAGAAGGAGCAGTGTTTTTCTTTCTTTTTTTCTTTTACATAATGAGCTAAGTTAATAAGAGTTACATTTTGCTTTCCTAGAGAAATACTTTTGTGCTTTACTAGATCCAAGCTTAATATGAAGTTTTAGGCTTAGTAATGAGAAAAAATTAATTATTTTGAAGAAATAATCTAAATATTGACCCTAGCTTTGCTAACTGTTCTCTTGCAGATGAAGTATCATTTCAGAATAATCGTTATCAAATAAAAAATTTTAAATTAATTAGTTCCGAGTAATTATTATTATTAAACCTATATAATCAGCCAAATAAATTTCGTAGCTATCAAAACCAGTTTGAAATCATGCTTTGAAATTTATCAGCAAAATTATCTAATCTATATTCACCTTGCTTTAATATGATTTTTTACTGCTGAAGTTTGAAAATTTTTAATTTATTTTTTCTTCTTTTCCCTTCTCTCCCTCTCTTTCTCCTTCTCCGTCCCTCTCTCCTTCTCTCCCTCTACCTCTCTCTCTCTTTTTTTTCTGCACCTTCCTAATCCATCTTTCATTTTATCATTTTCAATCAAATCTCATCCATTTGAGTACTCTTTTAATGATGAAATGAAATTTTCGCCATGTTAATTTGGCTATTCATTACAATTGTTGCTGTCCGTTGCGCACAACTAAACTGAACAACAAACTTTTGACGTCAAATTGACCCAATTAAGAGGAAATATTCGTATCAACCAATCCATTCTAACATATTATTTCTATTATACGTCAATTACGAGCATTAACCGTTAACTGATCCTCTCAACTATTACTATACTTTTTTCTTTTGTTTTACTTTCTTTTTTCTCCTATCTTTGTTCATTAATGCAGTGATATTTTCATTTTACGTCAATTACGAGCATCAATTAATTGCTATAATCTTTTTTGCTTTTTTTTTTTTTCGTATTTTTTTCTACTTCTGTCTATTGATGCATGCTATTTCCATTTTAAATGAACGTTTCGTACTTCCACTTTACGTCAGTACGTCATGCTATTTCCATTTTACATCAACTAAGAGCATTAATTAAACTCATCAATTTGTAATTTTGCTGCCTCTTTTCCTTTCATTTCTCTTATTCGTTATTGTTTTATTTTATTTCTGCTTATTCTATTCATTTCATTGTAAAATTTTAATAAACTTTCAACTTTTTAAGCAATTTTCGATAAAAAAAATTAAGCACTGACCGTTTTTTATATACATGACGTTTAGTTTAGTGCAAAAACTTTGCCAATTTATTACTGCAATTTAATTTAAATTTCAAAAAAGGTAAGATGACTTACTTGGCTTCGAGTTAATTTTCTAAAATTAATCAATTTTGACTGATCCCCCCTTTAATTACTTCTTTTATGCTTGTTTTCAGAAATTGAATAATTATCCTAAACAAATTATTGCATTTGGGAGAAACTTCTACCTGAACTGATATCATTTCACTCAAATATTTTTAGTTTATCATTGCTCTGTAGTAGAGGACATGTGATAAAATTAATTCACTAATTAACTGTTGTAATTAGTTACATCTTCTCAAGTAAATTAAAATCATTACTTATTCACTTCAATTCAGTCATTCTGTATCCAGTACTTCTCTCAAATGCTTCTCTTTTAAACTGAAAACAAATGGGAAAAGTTTCCAAATATGATATTTTTAAAGTTAAGAAACTTCAAAAATTTTCTGAATTTAAACACTTTTTAATTTATGCGCAACTTTAATTAGTAATATAAGTACTGGCTAAAACATAAAAAATTGCTAAGTTGATTAAATGTATTCAAGTCTTCAGCTGCCACATTTTCGAGAAAGAATTGCTCGTTTTTATTAAACAAATGATGAATTTAAAAATGCTGATGCCATCTTTTTAATTATTAAAAATGCGTAAAAATGGTGCCAAAAATCAAAATCAGTTGATTATTTGCTTTGATAAACGAAACATCCAAGGCACATTCCTTCATTACATTTATTTCCTTGCACACATATAATAATAATAATAATAATGATTAATAATATAATATTAGGGCATTTTTACATTATCATCATTATCATATCATCATTTGTTGAACTGTAAAATTATCACTTTAATTTCATTCACTTTGTAGACGATCAAATATTATGTCAATGGATGAAGTAATCACTGATAAAAATCATTTATCGCCAGCGGAAGAGACAAAGCCAGCTGTTGGTGAGGAAAATTATGACAAGAATGAAACAATTGCTATCACTGCTCGTCATGTAACGTTCACTTAAATTTTAATTTTTATTTTTTATAATTTTTTTTTTTTTTTTTTGATTTGAGAAAATGAAACATTGAAGAAAAATTTGAAAAAGTTAGATGGACAAGAAAGCAAAGAAGCGAATTCTCAATTTTTTGAATTTGTTAGCAACAACAATTTTTGTAAGTACTTATGTGAATGGATACCGATTTTGCTATAGCAAATCTCAAATGAGAATTGTACATAGTTTTAAAGAATGTGTATTTATGTTGATAAATGATAAATGTATGATTATCAGAAGAATACCGATGATAAACGGTATTTATATCTGGTGTTTGCTGTGGGAAATGCTAAATTATGTGAAAAATTAGTCTTGAAACCTTGCATTAAATAATATTTACAGCTTAATTTTTTCTTTTTTTTTCTTTTTTTTTTTCAATGAATGAATCAAAATTGTTTCCTTTTTTTCGAAAAAAAAAATTGTCATTTCAAAAGTTCAATCTCTAATAAGTTCACATTTAACAAGAAATTAAATGTCATTTAGTACAAATTGGACTTCACATTGATATCTTGTTTATCAGTGAATCAATTAATTAATCGATTAATACCTTTTAAAGGATATCATTTTCATGATATATCAAGTAATTCATTTATCATTTTTACAGATATCTTTAATTAACATCGAAATACGAATAGTCTTTTGCCTTGTTGATAAATTATCAAATTATATAATTGATATTATTAAAATTTTCGTCGCGTGGGAATTTATTTGATAAAAATGATAATGATGCTTTGATCGCAACGAACAAATTTGATCTCATCTAAAACTTTAATTAAATCATTTAATTAAACGTATTTTAAGATATTTAATGGAAACAAAGACAGTGTTTCTTTTTCTTTTTCTTTCCTACCATCGAATTAAAAATGAAACCATTAAATGGTTCCTGACTGATCAGAATTGCTATTTTAGGCGATTAATCATTATAGCTATGAAGTTATCAAAATTAATATGTCATTTATTTCCTTTCAAATCTCTAAGAATATTCGCTTCTTTTGAAATTGCATACTGTTTTTTTTTTTTTTGTAATTTATAACTGTTCTTTTTTTTTCTTTTTCTTTCAAAGACTTGCTTTTGTTTTATCAGTCAGACAAAGAAAAAAAATAAAATTTCGAAAGTTTGTGAAAATTTTATAAATAAAAGTTGACATTTTGACAAATATAAAATGAGCCATAGATGATGAACTGATTTGAAAATAGACCGTGGAATTGCAGATTAAGTATATTTTAGGCTTAGATTCACTTTTTTCCTTTTATTTTTAATTTTTTAAGTTTAATTTTATCACGACTTATAGCTCAAAATAATCCGTCAAAAAGGCTACTTGTTATTTGATTTTGAGGTTAGAAATTATGCAGTTAAATTTCGGAATTATAAGCAAAATGATCGTCAAATTTATTCGATCAATAAATTATTAGCAATATAATGATACATTATCCTTATAGTGATAAGCCTAATCATAGTGAATACAGCGATTTGTAACATGGTTTTAATAATTATAGTATGATAAATGTAACATCATTTCCAATATCCTATTATTATTATCAGTAGATTTCCAATCATCTTTCTCTTAATCTTTTTCCTTTTTTACACTTCTCATTTTCACTTGTCATATTTCACAATATTTCTAAATTTCAGTTTAATTTTGAACTATAAATTTTTCCTTCATCGTAATCTATATAAGTTTTATACACATATATTTTATATATATATAAAACTTATTGTTTGAAAGAAATTCCGACACTTTAATCATTCTAATATCAAATAAATGGGATATATCGTTTCTGACCTGAATTATTTCTCAATTAAAGAGGCGCCGGTTTTTCGGGGGAATCAGAATTGAAAAGGGCGAGAATAAGATTGCTAAACTGAAAGATGCGGGAAACAAGTAAACGAAAAACCCTTGGCAGCTGATAAATTGCTTGAATTTGAATGAAAATTTTGATGCAAAAATTTTACAAAAAAAAAAAAAAAAATTCAATTTTTTTCTTCTTGATATCATATTTGGAATTTAAATTCGTTCAATTATTTTTTTCCTTTTTTGTCTTTTTTGTTTCGAATATTTTCAATCTTAATGAAATGTTTGCTAGATTTCTTATTTTTTTTTTTTTTATTTCTAAATTTTTCATCTAAATTCTTGTAACACATTTTTGGAAAAATAATAAAAAGAATAAAAAAGAGATAATGGCGCAGAAGAAATAAAGAATGAATAGATAAATCAATTTAAAACTTGAAATAAAGAAAGCGTATATGAAAGAGAATATTATGTAAAAAAGGGATGGTTGAAGTGAAAGTATAAAGTTGTAGATATATCTGTTATTAATTGCAATTAATAATGTAATACGCATTTATCACTTTCTAGCATTTAATAATAAAATTAATTGAAAACATATGGATGAAGGAGTATGAAATTAAATTTAATGTTGCAATTTTTCCAAAATTATGAAAAAAAAAATGAAAACATTTTACTAAAGCTTACATTTTGATTCAGTTTCAAGTGCTTAGATTCTGCTGAATATTGGGGATCAGGCAATTTCTCAAATTAAGAAAATTGATAATGCAATTCAAAATTGTATTATAAGAAGAAATTAACGGCGAGCCCAAATAAAATACAAATTACAAAGTAATTCAAATAGTTTGTATAAAAATATTTTGCAACTGTTTCGAAAATTCAGACTCAAAAAAAAAAAAAATCAAAAAAATTTCTAAGACAGTTTCAGCACTGGGTCTTAGAAAGGTTTTAATCTTCATAACTTTAGTAATTAGCGGTAGTATCCATTTCTGAGTGCTTAATTTACAACTATTGGTCATCATTTTATGGAAAACTATTTGCTTTTTTTGCTTCGTCAGGAAAAAAAAATAACTGAAGTCTACAAAAAGAAAAAAAAAGCGAAAATGCTAATGATAATGAACGAGAGAGGGAGAGAGAGAGAAAGAGAAGGAAAGAGGTAGAGAAAGAAATAAAATGAACAGTTAAAATTCTTGTCATAAATTATTCAGATATATGTAGTATCTTAATTAGTTCCTTCGCTAATATTATTAAATAATTGTTTATTTATTTATTTTTAATGATAAGAAATATAATTTCTTGTTTTTATATGTTTGTGTGCTGTAATATGTAACAAACAATGTTAATGAATTATGAAATATGCGGCATGAATTGTGGCATCATTCAAGGTCGTTAACAGATCAGTTTTAATATTTGTGATTCAAATTAGTTCCATAAATGTGAAATGATAATGATAAGATGACATGACCTTGTTGTAACATTTTGCTATCCGCAACCAATCACATTCGCCACAACGGCTTTCATCTCTAATAAAATTTTTGAAATTTCAATTTATCAGTTAAATAATCAATTATTTTGCAATGTCATTTTTACGAACAATTAAATATAAAAAATTAATAAAAATATTTATTAATGTGAAAATTTTTGTATTTGAAATCATTTTGTTAATTATATTAAGGAAATTCATCAAATACATATAGTAACTGTTTAGATTTTCTTGGAAAATAATTTTTCAAATCTCTCTTTTCCCTTCTTAATTTCAGAATCAGATTTCAAATTTTTCGAAATGGTCACAAGATTATAAAGATGAAAAGTGACAATCATTGGTTGATTTATGTTTAATACAGCTAATTTGCAAATGTTGCCTTTATTAAACAAGAAAAAAATAATTATCTATTAGTTTTTATAGTGACTGCTTTCTAATAATTAATTTAAAACCAATGAATTATTAAACAGAGAGTACTGCTATTTGTTACAACAGAAAAATAAAACTTTTGACTCATTAACAGCATAATTGTGATAGATAATCATTAAAAGCAAAAAAAAAGAAGAATTAGAAAATAAAAAATTCCAATTTTATGAATTGTTTCACATTAAAAATTTTTTTTAACCAATTATACTTCTCAAATTCAATTCAAGTTAAATATATATTTTGTTACTATGCTTCATCTTTTTCTCTTCTTTTTTTGAAATAATTTGTTTTTGATCCGTGCAAAAAGTTTAAAAAAAAAATTAGTAGAAAGAAATTGATGGAGCGGAATTTGATAGTGATTTTCCATGCATTGAAGAGAGTTGTAATACATTAATTAACATTTGGCCGACATTGACCCCTGATGGTTTCAGTCCATTTCAGGTCATCATTTTTACTGATAAAAGCAAATGTTGTGTTTTTGATTTTAGGGATTTTTATAAGATTTATTTTGTTTATTTATTTACTATGGAAAGATATATGAAAAGAAAGAAAAGCAAAATTTTTTAGCATAAATTTCCTAATGAAAATATAAAAGCAACAATCGTTAAATGATCTATGCTTTTTAAGTTCCCCGTATTTGAATTAAAAATCTAAATTCGAGTCAGCATAAAAACATTTAAAGTTTAATTTTACAAAGCAATAATACTGTCTTTTACTGAAATGCATTTGAAAAATAAATGTTTACCACAGAAAAGAAATTTTGGTTTTGAGTTTGAAATTAATTAATTTGTCCGAATTTCAAACTAAATTAATTGTCAGAAAAGGAATTCCATGTTTAAATTCAGGGCTAATTAATTTTGTTCAAAAATTGTAAATTTCAAGGAGTAAATAAATAAATAAATAAATGTTGTCTTTTTGCAAAAATGAATCGAAAAAAAAGGAAAAGGTCTTTATTGTAACAAAAAGAAAGAAAAAAGAATTCAATATTCAAATTTAAAATTAATTAATTAAATTTCAGGGAACTGGTGTTGGCACTGTTGGTGGTGATGATACACTAAGTGGTAGTGATAATAGTAAACGAAGCAAAAGGGATGGTGAATATAAATCGTTGGAAAAAATTCGACTACCACCGTTGTACAACCAAGATGGAGCATCACTTACACCTATCTCACAAAGACAAAATTATATTGAGGTAATAGCTAATAATTAGCTAATCTAATTATCACTTAAAAGGAACTTCTCAAATTTTTGTTTTTAATTTGAAATAAACTTCATTTCGTTGAAAAATCCATTTTACCACTAATTATTTAACACGATCAGTGAACCTAAAATAGTTGTTTTAAAGTATTTGAAGGGAATAAATTGTTGCTATAATTATTATGGTTATCAATATTTTTCTATCAATCATAACCACTGATTCTTCGTAATTTTAATGTATTATTGATTGGATGTAAAATAATACTTCGAATTTCAATTTTTGCTAGAATAAAGCTCTGAATTTCAGTTCTTATTTAATAAATTAAAAAAATTGTCATAAATTTACAGCATTAAACGAAACTTTCTAGGAACCGGAATCAGAATCTTCCTCGTCATCGAATCAGAAAAATAATACAGGTAAAGCGTTGGTACGACGAATTACAAATGAATTGCAAGTGACGCAATTAGAGAAAGAAAAAATTAAATCAAATGGTGACACTATCAAGGTTGAATCAAAAATTAGTAAGTTTCTGCCGAAACATTTTTCAAAAATTTTAAATATAGTATAAGTAATAAGAACAACTATAAAAATGAGAAATTACCCTATTGAAAAATGGTTTAATTTCATTTTCCATTTCTGATTGATTTTGTTTCTATTGATTCAATTTCTCATTGATTTCATCTTGGTAATTTCATTTTTAGTTTATTTTATTTCTCACTGATTTTGTTTCCGACTAATTTCATTTCTAATTGATTTATTTTTCGTAATCTTATTTTTGATTAATTTTGTTTCTTAATGGTTTCATTCTTTTTATTTTCCAATTTTATTTTTGGTAAGTCTTTTTATGACTTATTTTATTTCTGGTATTTCTATTTCTGATTTTTCTGCTTCGTTTTTTTTTTTCTAATTTTGTTTCTGAATAACCTCATTTTGGATTCACTTTGTTTCCGATTATTCATATTTCTGATTGATTTTATTTCAAAATCTGTCAGCAATAAATAGAAATGCAACAAAAATAAAATCAGCCGCTAATAAATTAATTAAAAATGATATGACTTGATTTATTTTATAACTGGAGGTATAATTTATTTTTCGGCATAATCATTTTATTTTATTAGTTATATTGATATCAATTTAAAAAAAAAGTACCATAGATTGATAAGTAAACATACATTCAATTATTTCCATGAGCCACTTTTTGTTTTAATCTTATAATTTCTCTATAAAACAGTAGAAAATTTTGTTATCCTCACAACATTTATTTTCACTACCATTTATTTATTTTCCAAAAAAAAAAAATTATTCATCGCAAGGAAGAAATAAATGCTTTAACTCATTTATTTCCTTCCTCTAATACTGAACCATTAAATTGAGAATAATGAATCATGATGTTGATGACGATGATATTTTAAAAAAATAAAATAGCAGAAAAAAAAAAGTAAACAAACACTAAAAAATATACGCACTTCATTTAATGATATTAATTCCTTCTTTTCTTCTCTTTTTTGTTGAAATAATTCAAAAAAGAAAATAAATAAATAAAATTTTTGAAAAAAAAAAGCACCATAAGAAAGCAAAATTATTTATCATTACTAACAGATTTCATTTAATTTCGGGTCACAATTGATAAATTTGTATGTTTGAAACCGAAAACTGTGACGATGTTCAGAAAGTTTTTTTTTCTTGTTTGTTTACAGAAAATTAGTTTTAATTTTAAACTGTGTCACTGATAGATCGAAAATTTTTTCTTTTTCTGGTGAGAGCATCTGGATAAGTGTGTATGTGTGTATATATATATATTTTTTCATCCCATTTCTCAAGGCCATAAATCTTGATAGTATGTTTGAAAAAAAATTTTTTTTTTTTTCTTCTTAGCAAGAGTAATACTCCGAAAGAGGAGGGGATGGCGGGGAATAAAGCGGGGTCGAAACGAAAGGAAGAGAAGAGAATGGTAGCAGTTTCTTTTCTCGAGAGTTTTGTGTACTTGCAAGTAGAACTTTTGTCCGCCAATCTTGACCGCACTCTCGATATAAACTTTTTACCAATCTCGATAAATTCCTCTCTCTCTCTCTCTGTCGAAAAATTGTTATGCAGCTTGCTCTCAGTAAGCCCAGTGATCTTATCTCCTCTGATACCCATTGGGCTATTATTAAAAATGACATTTCGAAGATTAAGCAAAAAGGTAATAATTATTATTGCATAATTTTTTTTTCTTTTTTTTCCATAATCTTTTAACTTATTATGGGATTTTATTTTATTTTTTTTATACTTTTATTATTGAATTTAAAAAAAAAAAAAAGAAAAAAGAAAATAGAAAAGAAATGAAAGATTTTAGAGGAGAGACCAGTCTACAAGATGTATGCATTTCGATTCGTTGAAGCTGGACTTCGCCGGGCCCTTTGGTATTTTGGGCGATCTGTACCGAGTAAAAAGGCCTTATTTCTGGTAACACTATTAATCATTCTATTACCTAATTAATACTTAGCGTCAAAAAAATATTTCTCTTAATACTATCTAATTAATAGCTAATTAATAGTATTTTATGCATATCAGTTGCATTTCAGCTTCTTCCAATTGCATTTGTATTGCTATCGTTGGTAGGACCAATAGTCCATCGTGAACGGTTAAATCTTTCACTACCGATCGACACGTTCGTTTCGTGCCTGAATGACCAGTATCCAGCCTCAGGACATAGCAATCTGCGAATGACCACACGTGGTATTCTTGCCTTCAATGGGTCAAATCCAGCATACAATGTCGTTAGACGTAATTCGCCAGCTGAATTTGCTATAATTATGCGTTCAAAGTAAATTATTCATCAGATTAAAATTATTTTACTTTTTTACACTGATTCAGTATAATAAATTTGGAAACAACTGAATTTAACGATTATTTTAGGACATAATTCAATGACTTTTTTCCTCTCTCTCCCTCTCTCTCTTTCTCTCTCTCTCTCTCTCTCATTACGATTATTTGCTGTTCTTTTTAGAAATTATGGTTCAGCAATTGCCGAAAATTCGCTAAATTCGTTCAGAAAATTAAGTCGTTCAGTAAAATCGATTGTTGTCAGTTATGAACGAATGAATTTAACGGTTTATTTTAAAGCATAATTTTAAAATTAACGGCTATTTGTAAAACAAGTCAGAGAGATTCTACAGAAATATATTAGTGAAAATCTGGAAGAAATTTTAAAAGTGAGTTAAAAATTTAATTGAAAACTTCTTAAACAATATTGGTCACTACAGAACAGCGTATGTTATAATTTTTTGACAAGTTGAAGAAAAAAAAAAAAAAAAAGATAAAAACGAATTGAACAACATTGATCTTAGTGGCATCTCAGCACAGCATAGCTATCAGTTTATCATATCATATCATTGCCCATAATGATTTGAACTTTCAATATCAACGAGAAAAACTCATGTTGCTGCTAAAGTGTGCAATTTTTTTGCTGACTTTTTGAAAACTTTTCGGAAAACATGACGTGTTGTGCGTGGATTCCATATCCTGTTTAACTGGATTTTATTAATTTAAAAAAAGTTGATAATTTTGAAACAAACAGAGATTTTCAGAGGTAAATTGATAAATTTTTTGTGAAGCATATTTTGTTCTACTTGCACATTCATCCATCAATTTGCATCAGTAATAACTGATAAGCTAATTACAGTGGCTTGAAATGTGTCGTGACACATGCACCGGAAAAGATGATCCCATACAACAAATCATGGAAAGTAATCTAGGAAATACACTTACTTATCCGGAAACAATCATTTCTCCTAAAAATGCTGGAAATATAACACGCTTATTTCTTGGACTTGTTATGGGTGGTATGCATATTTATTTTTCTTTCTTTTTTTTTTTTTAAATTGTTTTGTTAACTAAAAGACATTTGTTAAAGTTAGCTCATCTCTTTAAGTTTATTTTTATGAAGTCATTTCATCGTTGGAATTAACATAACCAAGAAATTTTATGCAATTACCGTACGTCCATCTGTATCCGAATTCGAGTTTTGTCTTTAGTATTTTTACATACAAATTAAATTTTATTTCTTTCTGAAAAAAAAAGCTGCAGGTTAAATAAAATACTTATTTAAAACTCATTGAAATAGGTGTGGAAACAGACGGAGATGGTGTTATCACATATGCACGATCGTTGAGCGCTAATTTTAGACTTAAAGATAATTTCCGTTCTGAAATTCTCGATGAATTCTCTAAACAGTTTGTACGAAAGGTTAAGATCGCTTCTTTTCTTTTCAACATCAAAAATCATTTACACTTTCGAAATTTGAACAAAACCAGTTTATAATTCTTTATAAAAAAAAAATCTGACTTAAATGTAGAAATATCAATGATTTGCTGATAAACTGATAATAAAAAAAATTATCCTCAGAAGTACCAAACAAAATGCAAAAATGCCAATTATTGAAAATATTCGTGATTGGCGATAATTTGAAGATTTAATCCAAAGAATTAAATTATTATTTGTAGCCAATAGAGAATGAATACATGTCCTTAGCTAATACATTTGATTTATCAAATCAATTTTGTAGACTCATGATTTTAGTTGTGTTAAACTTTCTACTATAATCTTAATTGCACTGAAGAAAATCAACATTTTAGCATTTCAATAGCTTTTTTTCTAAATTTCATTTATTAGCAGAATGTGAAAAAAAAAAGTTTTAAACTGAATGAAAACATATAATTAGAAAAGCGGAAGGAAACAAAAAAAAAAAGAGCAACTAAAACAAATAAAATTAATCAGCAAATTTCAAATTTTATTAATTTAAAAAAAAAAAAAAAGTTATAGATGAGTGAGGAAGAGGAAGCACTACAACAGACCGTAGATGCAGATATTAACTGGTGGTCATATCGAGAATTTGCTAGTGAAGTTGTTTCCGGTTTACTAACCGTTCATTATTTGCTAATTCCATCCGCAGCTCTTCTTATGCTTGCATGCTTGATTGCGAGTTTTGGCGTAAACGGTTATCAGGTAATAATTTTGAGGTGCTAAAAAAAAAAAAAAAAAAAAAAAAAATGAACGAAAAATAACAGTGAAATGAAAATTGTTAAAATGATTCACAAACTTTTCGAAGATTTAAAACGGAAAAAATATTCACCAATTGTTTGTTAACGACTGAAAATAATTAACGTATTCTCATATTTATTTTTGTAAATACATTTTCTATCTTCATTAGCTTTCACAAAATTTATTACATTTCTCTCATTAAGCATTTTCAAAATTAGCACACTTTCGTAATGCTTTACACCTAGCTATATTATTTCGAATTTATTTGCATCATTTTGCACCAAATTAATTCGTCGAAAACGATTATTTTGATTTTCAATTTTTGATTTCCTCTCCAACTGCTTTTTTTTCGTTAGCGTTTCGCATTTCATTGTTATTTTATGGAAACAGTATAGCAACAACAAGTATTTCACTGCAATTCAGAATATAAAAATTAATTTTATCGTTTTTTTCTTCCTTCTATTTATTTATTTAATTTCCGACTTTTAAAAGTTAAATCTTTTTTTTAGTATTGCTCTAATTTTGGGAAATTTCTTATCGCAAATTTATCCAGAAGAAGGATATTAGCATGGATTTTTTCCCAATTAAAAAAATTATTTCATCATATTAAAATGTTAATTTAAGTGCTAAATGCTCCAGTCTTTTTGTTTTTATTTTTAATTTTTTTTTTCTTCTGCAGAGTAAACCGGTTTTGGGATTTGTAATTGGTGTTATTTTGATCGTTTCATGTTTGGCCGGTTTTTTTGTTCAGCTCACTGGTGTAGGTTATATTAATGCGATCGTCTCTCCTATCTTCTTTGTTCTTATCGGTAGATTAATTTTAAAATTTTATTTAATTTGGGTTGCTTTGCCGTTACTCTCACGGTCAAGCATTTTTTTTGTCGATATGATGTTAATTAATAGAATCTTGTAAAAATTAATTAGTAATAACAAGCAAATTTAACTGATCAAGAAAAGTTCCATTGTATTCTTTTAACTAAAAGAATTATTTAAATGCGAATATTTTTGCTTATCGTTTAAAAAGAGTCAAGAGGGAATAACCTGAAACCTAGTAAAAATTATGGTAGATTTGGGAAAAAAATGGCATTATTTTATTCATTTTTTTGCATCATTCAAAATAATTTCTTTCATTCAACTTTCAATTGATTGATTATTTCAACTGCTACAAATTATGCTAAAGTATAATAACTGAATATGAAAAAAATAAATAAATATAATAATTGTGAAATTTTAGGTATTGGTATATTAATGCTTTTCACGTTGGAGGATACGTGGACTAAGTATTCAAACGTTGCGTGTGATCCGGTAGAAAAATTATCGTTAATTTTAAGTTGGGATGCTCCGTGCACTGCTATTACGGCATTTATAATCATCGTTTCCTTCGGTAAACACTGTCAGCAATTAGTAATGAATAACATTCTGAACAAATTTATCAGTTTAAAATGGATTTTAAAAATATATAAAATTGGCAAGCTGACAAATTATCATTTTTGTTAGAGTAGTTTTTATTAACTTATCAGTGTTATCATTATGATTATTTTTGTCCTAACATTGAAGGAATTTGATTAGAAATAGGTAAAATTGAATGTTTTGAAAACGAAATACTTTTTAAACTTTTAACTCATTATTTGCTAGTTGAAATTTATTAGAATTTTTTTATTGATTTATTTTTTTTTTTTTTAAAATAAAAAGACTTATATTCTAATCTCGAATATCTTTTAAGCTCATTTAGATGACATCATTATTTGGCGAAAACTTAGTTTTCTGATATACACTAATTCAAGTTCAAATTATTACCGTATCTACTTTTTCCTTCCCCTTTCTTCGCTTATTTGACCTGGGAGTGTATTCGAATCAGATTTTGATCTTTCTAAATAATTCAAAAAATTAAAATTGTTCGAAAATTTAATCACTTAATTGACTTAGTAACTAGCAAAATAATCCTTTCAAAGTTTATGACAGATTGGATCACTATAATGTGCTGCAAAGCTGAACAATCAATCCATGCTAGAATATTTTACTTTTTTAAAATCTTTTTTTTTTTCAAAATGAATTAAATGCTAATTTCCAAAATTTCAAATTCTTTCAGTGAATTTTCTTTACACTTTAATGAGTAACTAAGAGAGAAAAAGCAGTATGACTTACTAACAATTTCACTATAAAGCTTAATTCTCAGAATCAGTTAGATTAAGTGAGATGAAGTGTTGTTTGCTCATATACACACTTTCATTTCTCAAATTCTAATTAATCAATGGACAATTTAAATAATTTTGAACCTAAAAGTAATAATTTAGGGCAAATTTTTACTGAGTCTTTTGATGAAAAATTTAATTGCTTTTAAAAGGCTCTGGTGTTTTTATTAATCTTTAAACTTTTCGCTTTCATTAAAAAAATTCTCTTCAATGGAATAAAGAAAAGCAGATCTAGATATATCATGTACATAGGTATATATATAAGTGATTCCGTATATATATATATATATATTCCGTATATATAGTGATTCCGTATATATATATATATATATATACGGAATCACTCATCTTTACATTTTACTGAATCGGATCGGGAAGCTTCACTGACAACCGTCCCTCTTTCCGGTTTTGGCAGTTCGTGCACGTCAAAAGACGAAATGGAATTTCTGTTTAGGGCTCTTACCTGAAGGTGTAATCTTTTTGAATTATTACTTTGGGAAATAGCTTAATAACCCAAAGATAGAGGAAAATTAAACTAAACTAAAAAAACTAAATTTTTAACCAATATGAAATATTTTTCAAATGCATTCGTTCCTTTCTGATTTATTTGAACATACCATCTGATCTATGCTTAAATTGTGAATATATTTAATCACTTTTAAATAGTTCCATTCATGCAGATATCTCAAAGTGCTTTTAGCGGTAATTGGTTCAACGACAAAAAGTCCATACCTGCAATATATGTCATTCGTGCTAGCAGCAGGTGTCGCTGTTTTACTCATCTTCGCTCTCCTCTTTTTCTCAGTCTTTCTGTATGTCGCGGGTCGTCGTGAGACAAAAGGTGTCAAGTGGTACCAGTGTTTCCGTTCCGGTGATACACATTTCGCCCGTAAGTTGCCAGTTCGAAAAAAAATTAATAATAGTAATTCTCAAAAAAAGGAAAAGAAAATTTTTGAAATGTTAGAGAAGTGTGAGTCAAAAAAAAAACAAGAGGAAAGAAAAAAATATAAAATGTCAATATTATTTTTTTTTAAACATAATATCATACTGTATCTAACATGGATCACTTATTTTTTTTTTTTTTCGTCCTTATCATTGATATTAATCTATCTGTAATAATAATATTGGCTAAAAAAGAAATTGTTATCTTCGTTTCTTTGAATATCTTGAGCAGCAAACNTTTTTTTTTCGTCCTTATCATTGATATTAATCTATCTGTAATAATAATATTGGCCAAAAAAGAAATTGTTATCTTCGTTTCTTTGAATATCTTGAGCAGCAAACTTTTTGATTATAATAACTTTGGGTAATAAGATTATCGCAAATGCTTCTGTTCTTCATGAAATAATTTATTAATAAAGTGAGTTCGTAACAGAGAAACGAAGAACAGGGAATGCAAGAAAAAATAATTCACTGATTGTATGAGTGAATGTATAAACAGGTCAAGTGAATTGCTCACTTCCAAATCCTGAATTAGATCATTTTGTTCCTGAATTCTCAAATATATTTTTGCAAAGTTTGTTTTCTGACAATTACTTTTCAACTAATTTTTTTCTTTCCTTTTTTTTTTTTTTTTTATTAGTGTTGCGATATTATTGAAGGACAAAAATTGGTGGAATTTATTTGAAATTTATCCAAACTTAATGTTATAGCTCGAACAATCAGTGAATTCAGTGATTCAAGCATTGAAATGCTTCATGAAAAGCTGATCGACACGAAGCCATCATTTTCGAGAGCCACCGCAGCGGCTATGGCTAATTCATATCTTCGATGTCCAGTTGCATTTGTATTTGCAGTCTATTTGGTGCTTGCTTTTTGGGGATGCAGAGATGTTCGGTACGAAAAATCTAAAACTAACGAACATCTTTCTTTTCTTTCTCTTTTTTGCATCCTTCTTGCATATTCAAATTTTATACTAAAACTTATATAAATTTGTCCATTTTAAATATATTTAATATATGTATATTTTGTATGAAATTGAAGACTAAATTTTGCTAAATTTATTTAAGAATAGATCTGAAGGAGGAATATTTTCTCTCGAAAGAAAGCCAATCACGAAATTTTATTGAAAATTATCGGGCAGAATTCGGACAGTATGAAGAATTTCTGGAGTTGGTGTTTGATGAACCTATCGATTATCTCGATCCACATCGAAAGGATGAAATTCTTGCAATACTAGATTGGCCTATTGTAAAAATTTGTTCAAATAATTTTATTCAATTTAATGATTTCAATTTCTTTATTTCCTTTATTGATTTAATATTTTGTTTCGTTTGATAATTTTTGAAGAATTAGAAGTTAGCAGATCATTCCAAATTCATTGTTAGATGTAATAGCTATCTGCCCATATTTAATTTCTGGGATTTCTCGAGCACCTTGTTATGCTTATCTGAGATTGCCTATGATTTTCATTTTTCCTTTAGCAAAACCAGCTGGCAACAAGATCAGTTAGTTGGTTAAAAGATTTCGTGCGATTCGAAAGCACAACGATCTACGATATAAACCCGGTAAAGTGTTTTAATTTTTTCTTTAATCCAAATATTTCAAGGGTTTTTAATTGATAATTTGAATGCTGTAAAACATTTTCAATTAAAATGTACATTTGTAATCTGCCCACTTTCCCTTAAGCTTTTAAAATTTTAAAATAAAACTAACTTCAAAAGTTTCTGAAAGGAAATGATATAAAAACCATCACTGATTTAACTTTATTTACAAATAATATGCCTAACTAAGCCATTAGTATTTTCCAAATTAAAATGCTTTCAGCTGACACAATAAAAATAATTTTCCCACATGCCTAGATTTGCAAAGTAATATAATATCAAGTAAACTTGACCTTAATGCTGCAATATTTATTGGTGCTCTCTAAAATGAAATAATTATTTTAAGGATACATTTGTGCCAATCATTGGCATTGTTTTTTTAACCGCTGAAAATTATAAAAAATATCGAAATGATATTATTTTTGATAAATTTCAAACACGTATTATTGGATCTAGAATGTATATCGAACTGACAGCTAAAGGTGTTCAAGAACGGTTAGCTTAATTTTTCTTTTTTGCATTCATTATTTAAAGAGAAAAATTTTTTGTAAGATGATAGTTAATTACAAATTTCAGACTATTTGTTATTGATGAATTATTGAATAAAGCCCGTTCAGTTGGTATATCAATGTTTATAAAGACGCCATTTATCTTTGCCATTCAACATGATTTGCAGGTATTTTGTAGACTAAATTTCTTCTTTCCATACAAATTTCTCACCATATTTCATTTGCAACAGGTTATCAGTTTTCACTTATAATGATAGCCTAAGCGATATTGGTAGTAACAGAGGTAGGTTAATTAACGAATTAACGATATAAAATGAATGGTTCAGGTCAATAACAGTAAAACTGTGATAGCAACTAATAGAGAAATAAACAATTCTGGTAGCACTGTGGTAAAAGACTAAGCTTCGAATATCATACAATAGTGTAATGGCCATTTTAGGTCATGTCTACAGTAATCATAGCATTCAGCTTACTTCTCTGCTGTGTTTGCACCCTATCACTGTTCCTCTTCGGAATACCATCGCTTACAGTACTAGTATTGCTATCTAATCTATCAGTTATTATCGGTGTTATTGGTTTTGCAACGTACTGGATGGTTCCAATCAATGCTATCACTTTGTTTATGGCTTTGGCTGGTTTGTCATTTCTTATCAGCATTTATTGTTCATAATTATCAGTTGAATTCCTAATGGTTCAAACAGTTTCCTCGTTTTCATTCTTTCCTGATCATAAACTCATTACCTCAATCCGAATTACTTCAGTAACTTTATTATTTACTTATCAGTAGGAATTTCAAGAATTTATTGCAAGGAAAATTTCCAGTAATTTGTTTTTAGGTAATGCTCTAACAACTACAATTGTTTCCTATTTTTGTTACAATTTTGCAACAGCTGGAAAAAGGCAAAAGACTGGCGAACAACGAGTACGCTATTCTTTTCAGGTTGCAATAAATTTTCTCCGTTGTCCATTCTTCTATTTTTTTAAAATTTCTTTAAAAATTTGGAATTTAGATAATAAGATTAAGAGGAAATTTAAAGCGATGCAAAATAATAATGGAAGAAGTACAAGTTCAGTAAAGAGTTAAATATTGTTCAATATAAGTAGAATTCATATTATTCCATTATTTTATTTAAATTTCTGCTTGAAGTTATAACGATGTAAAAAATTTAACAGAGGAAATTACATTTTTAGTCTTGCTTGCTGCCGATAACTCTGGCTTGTTTTGTACCACTTCTCACATACCTGCCCTTACTAATAGCAGGCTTGCCGGTGATGATACATATTTTCAAGATTTTGATACTTTCCTCATTTATTACCTACATTCATCTACTACTTTTCCTGCCAAAGTTAGCATTATTAATTAAAATTGATGATTTATGACAGTAATGACAATTGTCGCAAATATGCTGTAATAAACTTATCATTATTTGTGTATTTCAAGCAAATATGTAGAGTAATAATCTTGTTAATTAGCAAACTTTATAAATGTGGGAGATCTTTTGTGATAAGTTGCGCACATTAAGCTTATTTGTATTTAATAGAAATGAAATTAATCTTACTTTATAAGAAAAATGCTTTTTAAATCTTTCACTATTGAAACAAATTATGTTTTCGTTAATGATAAAGAACTCGGCAGTATAGTTCAATTTAAATTTCGAAGTTAGTAATGGTTAAAAATCTTAGTCTGCTAACAGATTAATTATTGCAGTGTGATGATATTCCTTACCGAGCAAATTCCATCATTCTGTTCATCGCTTCAAGATATTTGCGATGAGTGTTGCTGCTACTGTTTCGATATTGAAGAAGATTCTGGTAGCATCTATTACATACCGACCGGTGGCCGCAGTACATCACAACTTAATGGCTTAACAAAGTTTGTCTTTTATTAGCTTCATATTTTGTCCAGACAAAAAGGCAAGAAAAAATTGTTGGCTATTGTAATTTTGTAGTGGCTTAAACCTATAAATTGATATCTGAATAACTTGGGCAGTGATATCAATTAAAATGATATAAGCATGAAATTAAGCGCGAAGCTGTTCTTCTGGTCACGAACACCACCGATTTGCATAAGATTCTTTACGCTACTGTAATTGGTCGAGATTTATTAATAATTGAAATTAATCGTATCGGAAATAAACAATCCAAAGCCTCATTTGCACCAGTGATACAATGGAATTGGTATTTCGCTTGTTAGAAGAGTTGATCATATTGATCATAGTGTAAAAGTATTGACTGGCAAATTTATTTTTGATGTGACTTTTAGGCAATATTCATATGCATTAGCAGTACCACCAACTACTCGAGGTATGCTACTACCACCGAAAACGGCAGGTTACCTACCAGTAGCAGCAACAGTAGCTCAAACCTTAGTACCTGATGTGTTACCCTACCAGTCAAACCCAATTGTTAGTATCGAAAATTATCGATCATCTAAGAGTCGACGTCGTGATAATGGCAGCGAGGTGAAGATTCCGCGGTTTTTCTCATATCTAACAGACTATTATAATTACTATTATAAATAAATTACAGTTCGACGATAATTTGTGTAAAATTAAAACACAATAACTAATGAAGCATCACAAAAAGCTCGTCAGAAAGGCCTAATGATCTACTAAGCATCTAGTGAGAGAAGATAAGATTTAGAAGAAAGAAATTGTTTAAAATTTTTTCGACTAATTTTCCTACTTTTCCATTCTTTCAGCAATCTCTTAGTTTGCCATCATCACCACGGGTAACATTGTCTAATCGGCAAACACCTCGACGAGAGCGACGGCGAATAGCAACCGAGAATCACTCAATAAATGATGAGTCGATTTATGAGGAACCACCATCACTGGTATGTTAAAAGTTTCGATAAATAAATTTTTGGTTATGTAAAAAAAAAATCCTTCAAATTATTTCACTGGTCTTTTAATTTGTCAAAAGCTCACTTTTCGTAATTATTTTAATGAAATTTTCTTAAATAATTTTGGTGAAATTGCAGTCATCAAATTTACCGGAATCACATTCACCAATACAATCACGACGTTGCGATGGACGAAAACCTGAAAGGCGGCAGTCTCATTCATCTACCTCACGATATGTGCTGCGTGATGAGCGATCACCGGTTAGTTAAAGTTTAGTTATCATTGATTAATGTTATGTTTTCTCATTCATTTATTAATTATTCTCTCAGTCATCATTTCTAATTAGATTACTTTTTCAAATTTTCAATAACCTAAACATATCAATAAATTACAAATGAAAATCGTTTAAATAATTAATAAAAATGATACTTGTTCATAGGGACGAGATTCTGCGATTGAGCTGCGTTCAAACTGGAAGCAATACCTGATCGATGGTAATTTACGTCAACCTACAGGTGCTATTGTTTCAACTTCACCATCTTCGATTCCTCAGCCAATGCTCTATTACTCGACACCTGCCTATCGAGCACAACCTCCACGGTACACCCATGATAAAAGATTTTAAATATATTCATGCTGAAAGATTTTAAAAAACTTTTCTAATTACTAATAATTGACAATTAAAATTGGATAATAGTCTTGCTTATAGTGAAAAGGAATAATATAATTTTTCGTTTAATTTACTTCTACTAATTCTCATCTCAAAATTTTCTAAATGAGATTTCTGATAGTTTGAGGTGTAGAGAGAAGTGCTATTTCCCACTAAGAAATAAGCATTAAGAACAAGACTTGAGATTATTCAAGATAAACCAGGAGATAGGTTTTACATGGAAACACAAGCTACAGTGTTTTTTTTTTTTGCAATACTTTGACGATTTCTAACTTCAACAACATTTTGATTAAATGAGTATTTTCAAAAAAAAAAAAAATATTTTTTTTTTTTTTCAAATTAATGCAAAAGCTCCAAAGCTCTTCAGCTAAAAACGAATAAAATATAAGTAGCTAGAAATAGCCTTCCGTTTCATAACTTATTTAACAACAGAATGTATTGTAAAATGGAAAACGATGCTATTTTTTGATCAAAATTTATTACACTTGTTGAATTTTTTCCTTTACCTTTAATTTTTTATTCCTTTCAAGGAAGCTCCATTTTTTATTTTACATTTCCTGAAAAAAGCAAAAATGCCATATTTGTATTACTTGTTTCTTCATTACTTTAAATTTTATTGTTATTTTTTTATGTTTGAAACAATTCATTTTTTGGAATGCTATCAAGTTCGTCATTTTTTGTGTTATTCTCAGGTGACTATGAACAATTTTTCTGGATTTCCGGATCTTTGACACAAAATGAAAATTCATTTCTAGAATAAACTTTTTCACGTGACACACGCAACTAATTGTTTTAATAACAAAATTATATAAGCTGAAAGAAGTAATATGATGATGTAATATTATCGTAAATCCTTTTGTGTCAAAATATTCTCGTCTAAGTTTTGCACACCGATGATTATTTTTTTTTTCACAGATGATCTTGGTGATAATTAATCTATCTCTTATCTCCATCTGTATTAATCTTATTTCAAAATGAAAATTCTGTTTCGCCATAAATTCTAGACTTCTCTTCTGAAAAGTCCGAAGCTTAGTTTGAACTTGAAGTTCGAAAACTACCTCTATGTTAGTTGCTACCTAAATCATAGTTTTATTCTAAAAAAAAGAATTTTGTAATTTTTAAAATATTAAATTTTCAATATTTTAGTTGACGGAAATTCTAAGTTAAAAATTCGAAAATATTTCGGCTCTCCTTTGTGTACTTAGTCTAATTCATCAATGCTAGATAAAATAAGCACTCTTCACACTCATAATCAGTTAGTGTCTGTACTGTAATTAGGACTCTTAAAATCTAATGAGTATTTTTTCTTCCTCCTTATATTAATTTCATTCATAAAATGTATTTTTATACCCACTTATTGTTTTTTATTCTTCTGTGAAAAAAAAAAAACAAAAAGAAAGCACCAACAATTTTTGTTTATTCACTTTTCCTCTTATTTAATAACCGCCTTCTGAATGAAATTTCATATTTATAATTTGCTCATTTTTGTTTGTGAGATGACTATTTCGGTGACTATATATATATATATATATATAGTCATCGAAATATAAATATAAATGACTATATTTTATATATTTTATATATATATATATAAAATAGTCATTTATATATATATATATAAATGACTATTTCGATGACTATATATATATATATATATATATAAATTTTTCTCTTTGAATAATTAATGCAAAAAAGAAAAATTAAGCTAACTGTCTTTGAACACCTTTAGTATGTATATATTATAGATGCAGCAAATTTGTCATTTTCCTTTGATTTCATTCTGAAATAAAATTCAGTTTACGATTTACTTTCAGAAGAAAATAGTCATTTTATTTCCATCAATTTTTGTAGATATTCATTATGTCGAACCGATCTTGGTTCTTATCTCCATTATCTTAAAATTTATTAATTTTTTTTTTTGTCCAGTAGTTCAGAATTGCAATCAATAAGTATGAGAATCCATCTTCAATTATTAATGAATATCAATTTTAATGGATTGAAACTGTTATAACAAATATTCCTGAGCTTTTGGCACAACCGAGTTTCATGTCAAAAAAAAAAAAAAGAAAAAAATTATCAGGATTAGTTATCAAGGTTATCACTTTTTAATGGACATTATCGGCGAGATATCTTATATATCTCATAAGCTGATGCTTCAGTCCAGATGCGAGGAAGTTCAATTTCATCTTTATAACTATGAGCCTCATCTGGCTTTTATTCGATTACCGTAATCGAATTGAACAGAGCCCTCAGCCAAGTGGCATTAAATGTTTGCAAATGATACGCTTTACTTTTATACTGCAACGAGGTGTATACGCTTGTCTGGTCGGTTATTACAATCACTTACTTGCCTGTTTCTGTTTAGTTTTTGATAATTCTTCTGCCAATTTATATCATTTCAAATATTAAGGTAGGTACTGATTATGAAAGTAATATAATTATCTCAAAGAAGCCTAATGTGCATGCAAATACTAATCCATACTGAGTTAGTTTTACATTCGCATTAAAGATGGAATTTTTGTTATTCTACCATTCAATTCTGACTTAAATAATTTCGAAATTATCAAGTGAACACTTTATTTCAACAAATTTATTCTAAATTCATTGCTACCTATGAATCAACATGATTGAGTATTCAAACGACAAACTACGTTCCCTTATCATTCTTCTGCCACAATCACTGATATATGTTAATGCTGGAACGTAGTCGCATAGTCGCGTAGTACAGGTGATCGGATCAATTTTAATATGATTATCACTGAAGCAATTGCGAAACAATAAATTTAGCAACCTTTTATTTAACTCGACATTTCGTCCAAATTATTTGATATAGTGACTTTTTTGGACATTAATATATTTCTTAATATCCATCCCATGGTTGTTTGGTAGCAATAACAATAATAAATAAAATTTTTATAATTTGTTGCAATAATAAGTGACTTCCGGATCTCAATTCGATTATATCAAGCGAAGCATTGGCGTATTAATAATTGCTTTGCTGCTTAATTTTAAAAATATTTCTCAAGTTTCCCACCGTTATCCATCAGCAGTCTCAAAATCAAAGTTATAATTTCTTGTTTTCAAAAACATTTATCGATGATGAAAAACTAATTACAAGTTTCAAGCTTTGGAAAATTTTCCTGTGGCAAATGAAGTTGTTCAGGTTCTGAAAAAGCATTTAATGCCGATCTGCTTTGTTTCGAATCTTTTTCACTGCAAATGCGCCATATTAGTAATTAAAAGATTTTTATGGCACTTAGTGAATTGAAAACAAAGAAAATTTTGTCGAAAATATCAGAAAATGGAAATGATCCACGGGAAATGATAAATGTTTATCTAACATCGAGTTATGCCAATTAATTGCAGGGATTCAATTCGCTTCTCTATTGATATATTCAGTGGCAGCAACTTTAAACACAAATAAGAATGAGTTGAAATGGAAGATAGTGGGATGAAAAATTCAATTATTAATTGCTTGATTTTTCATTCACTCAGCTTCACATTTTTTTCAGAGAAATTCAGTCAATTAATTTAATGAGGAAAAATAATGAAAATAAGATTTGACTTACAAGAAGCCATTATGAATTTTGCATGCCAATTTTCCAATCGCTTCCTTTTATAAAGTGAATTGGATTTTCTTGAAAATCATCAGACATTATTTCTTCATTTCACAGTAGTAGGCGAACGAGAATCAGACAGAATTTGGGTGAGGAAAGTTGCCTAAATTAATAGACTCTCGTAACTGATCACATTTCGTTATTTCATATCAGTTTAAATCAGATTAATTCAAAATTTATCCAGCTTTTTTACGCTTTCCTGCTTATCAAGGATATGAAACCAGTACGGACTTATTATGGGTATGGACTTAACGAAAAAGGTTCGGATATGTGAAGGTTCGCGTATGAAATTATTAATATTTTGACGAAATTTCAATATAACGAGGAAATTCTTAATTACGGACTGCATAAAACGAAAAAAGAAATAGCATAAAAGAAATTCTAGCAGGTAAATCTTCTTTAGAAAGCGTTCAAGGAATTTATTTCATTTGGATAAAGTTTGTTGTAATTAAATAATTTCTCTTTACAATTTATGATAGACATAATGTTCATTGTAAATAAAATCGATGTAATCATTAGCAGCAGCAAACGTTTCATGTTTACTAAATTTGCTAAATGGAATTACAAATAATCTAAACATTGCTGATCAGTGAATATTTTCGAAAACTAATTAATTCAAATGAAATTAAAGTAAAAAAAAATTTTCATTTAATTGGTTTCATTTGCTACCATTTTCACTTCTTTCATAATANTATATATATATATATATATATATATAAGATTGTTTCAGAAGATTGTTCAATATAATCCACATTTGCTTGGAAGTAATGTATATTATTGAGATAATGTACTTGAAATTAATTTATATTAATCTATTTAACTTTGATTTGATGAATCGGGTTCAGATACGTGAAGATAAAGTGGACGACAATTTAAAGAAATTGTGATAAGACAAGGATATTCTTGATCTCATTAAAATTCTCCTATTAGCTATGCAATATATAGCCTCTCGTGTTTACATTAAGAACTCTTAAACTGAGTCTAAAATTAAACTCAAACAATTATTTCATATCAGTCACCTCGAAATTATAAGAAACGATCAAATGAATGAAGGATAATTTAATCAAGAGTAGAATTGTAGTAAAAAGCTAATTGTTAGAAAACGTGAATGAGGAAGGAGGAATCAGCCAAACTTGAAACGTACTCTAAGAAATAGGGTGTAATGAGTTAATATCAGGCAGAATTAATCAACCATGATCTGCTGGTTCAATAAACAAAATTTCGTTGGTGTTCCCAATATAGGAAAGAATAAGTAAGTTTATTAAATCAATTTTACATTTATAGAAAATACCCTTCCGGAATTTTTTGCTATTGAAAGGAATAAAGGATAATTTCTGTTAATACCATGGGAGATTTAACAAGATCATTTGATTATTGCCAATTTTGTCGATTATGAGCAATGAAAGCAAGCACTGATAGCTTCTTCTCTTTGTCAACTGCTCCCAGTAATTCCAGTTCGTCATTATTCAAATAGTTAGCAAAATTTGGTATTTGATACCTAAACTGATTGTAGACTGCAGTGACTATGGAAATTTTATTTTATAAAGCTTTTATTTTTTTATTTTAATCAATAAATTCAATGCATATGAATTCTATCCACTACTCATGAAAGAATTATTTATTGAAGAAAGGAAAAGTAGCTAAAATAATGACTTTTTTAAACTGT
>RCAB01000571.1:0-36982 GCA_003640385.1 Setaria digitata | reverse complement strand
GAGTCATGTCTGCGTCAAATTCAGCTAAATTTCGGCATTTCTGGCCGAAATACTTTAATTTTCTTCCGATTTCGAGGATGTAGTGTAAAAGGAATATCTCAGTCGCAAAAATTAAAGCAAATTCTCGACATTTCATAGCTGGTATACCTCAAATTTTGTGCGATTTCCACGTTACCGATTCCCACTCTATAAGAATGTTAATTTTGGACAGCATTTTTTTTTAAAAATTTTAATTTTCAACTTTTGTTTGTGTTGCTTATCTGATTTGTTTGGACAGAGTGTGTAGAGTGTACCAAAGATTGAAAAAAAAATTTTGCTTTCAAAAAATGTCTGTATTTTTCTTCCAGAGTGCTTTTAATTTTAATTTCAATGAAACCCAAATATAAGCATTAAGATTAGAACGATGTCGAGAAAAATTGAATATACGTTTTGAAAAATGAGACTGTGAAATTAATGGTAAAGGTAAAATTAAATTGAAAATTCCGATATCTTATACTCCTGTCTAAATTTTTTTTCCTTAAGAATTATGAAGATTTCTGCATTAAATATCAAAAAATGTTATTCCGGTGTTTTCAATGAATATAAATCTTCTGATAGTTGAAAGTCATGGAATTGTTTGGCGTAATACCGAACTGAAATATAGTTGAATTGACGAATAGATGAAGTGGGATTTATAAAATGTTATCCTATAAATACCTGCAAAAGTGCAACAGCAATTTATTATTTTTAGCAAATGATTTTTGCAAGCAAATGAGTGTTATTGCCGAAAATAAGAAATGCAGGACTTTAGAGTTCTTATAATGCTGGTGAGGTTTCTTTATTCTGTTCATTAGCTTAGAGACGGATAATTCACTGGACTGGCACATGCAGAAATGCCATTAATTATTACAGCTTTTCAATTAACGATTATTAAATATTATTGCAGGAAAGAATGAAATTCAAAATTACTGATTACAGACATATGTTGTTTATCAGGTATGTGTTGGATCAAATTTTAGTTCGAAATACTAAATTACGCGAGTGACTGATCTATTATTAACCGAAGAATAACTGTTAAAAAATAAATCCTTGCGAATCTAACTGCTGGAATATGAATAAACATTATTTGCTTGAAGAAAAATGAACAATTCAAGAATGATAAAGTAGTTTAATGTCAATTAAGAATTAATTGACGAACTAATTAAACGCTGTGCTTTTGAGTATGATTTAAGAAATTATTAGTTTTGAGAGATAATAAATAATATGATGCTACTAATTAAGATCTCACTATTCTGTTGCTAATTTTGCAGATTTATCACAACTTTTCAACAATAACTTGTTGAATATTATGATCCTATAATGTGGGTAAATTTCCTGTTAATACTGTCATCTCATTCGTTAGTTAACTCTAAGTCCTTTTCGCAATCCCATCATATTCCAATTTTTCATGACACTAGCCTGTGCCATTTAAAAATTTATTTCAAATAATGCAGTGGTAGGTTAGCAGTAAGCTTTTATATATTCAACCGATATAAAATGTTACCAAGAAGCTGCTTGGCGTTATCAGTGGTTTGTTTTTCTAATATTTTGGCTTTCTTTCGATATATATGATAATATTGCAACACGTTCTTCCATGGTCTCTCTCTCTCTCTCTCTCTCTCTCTCTCTCTCTCTCTCTCTCTCTCTCTCTCTCTCTGATTAGACACTTAAGGTAATTAAAATCCAAAAATTTCAAATGATAGTCTTGTTTGTTATTGTTTACAGAAATACAAAAATTTCTATTTAGAAACGTGAAACAGATTGAAATATTTGATATGTCTAACAAGTGTTTAATAAACAGGTCACAATGGTGTTCTATTTTGATAAGTAAAATTCGAAATATTTAGCTGTATTCCAAAGATTTTGTTGGTCAGCTTACTTTTAATATCAGGAGACGTATTTCACTTTCTGTTTGGAAAAATAATCACGTTTTTTCGCGGAAAATCCCCTTATCAATCATTCATGTGCATCTATTAAAAATAAATTAATTCTTCGATGAATATCTAAGAAAAGAATAAAGTTTGTTTTTTTCGGAATTTTGCAAAAATTATGACAATTCTTTTAAATGTAATAAGACAATAAAATTGAAAAGCTTTATGAAATGTAGTATGGAAAAGCATTTTTCAATTCCTTATAAATGTTGAAAAAGTCAGTGTTTCTATGAACTATTTTCAAATTCAGTTGAACTATATCATATTTGGATAAGATTTGGAATATCTGGGATATCTAGAAATTGTTGATTTATTGGAAAATATGCAATAGCAAAGGCCCACCGTCCAATTGCATTACGGTTTTGGTATGAAACAATTTATTAATCATTCGAAAGATGATGCAAAACAATGATATGCAATGAGTGGTATCCTTTATTTTCGTTCTGCGGTAATAATGCAATTAATAATAAAATACACGAAGCAAACTTGTTTATGAAAGATTTGAATTTTAAATGGATTATATATCATCGTAGTAATAAACAATATTAATACATATATTCCAGGTAGATTTAAATTTTAGATAAGTGGCAACCTCAGCATAAATCAAAGTTGCATTTCATCAAAATTTTCGATTTCCTTTTCTTCTTTTTTTTGCATAATTTTGGAATTGGTCATATACTACATAAACTTAGCTAGATAAATATTATGCTAATCTAGAAGTAGCTATATAGTACCGAAACCATCGAAAAATTGCTGTGCATAATTTATATATTTTTTCAATAGCCTAAATGGTTAATAGCAAAACGGAAGCTGATCCTATCTTTTATCTTACAATTTTCGACTGTTATGCTTGATTTCTAATAAATAATACTTTAATCGGCTAAATCAAACTTTTGAATTCAATCAATTCTTTTATGTATTGCTCGAATAAGATTTCAACCTTTACCGTAGCCAACTTATAAAAAAATTTCATCCTTTCTTTCGTTATCTGGAATCTCTATCATTACCAAAGCTTTATTGATAATTTAAGTAATAGTTAGCAAAGAAGAAAATGGAAGTATTTATTAAAATCAATCTATTTTTGGAAGAATCATATGGATCTGCTTTATAAACCATATACAAAAGTTATTCGAGTGAGTCATCAGATACTGATCAGTTAAAATTATGTGAATGATGAGTGTTATTTGCTCTTCTTTTTATTTCCACAGATGTTTCAGAATGAAAGCATAAAAATTAGTAGAATTAAACTGATATAATAAATAAATTGTAAAATGAAGTGTCAAGTGTAAAGTTAAATATTCATTCTATATTTTTAAATAATCATAAAGTTAAATATACTTACAACCTGCTGATGAAGTTTTGATGCGTAAATTAGCTACCTATCACTGAGCCAAACTGCCTGCTGCAGATGAGGCATACTAAAAATTGGACTTAGTATTATATATGTGGAAAATGCAAATCTATTTTTATAACCTCTTCTTTAGCAAATCAAGCAAGTAAAAAAAATCTAAATGAAAAATAGGACCAGACTTCTAAACTTACAGAGGAGTTCGTAAAATGCTCCTTCCGATTTTATATCATTCGCTTCCACTGGTATCAGACACCTCAGCACTACTTCCTTTTTTGAGTGCAAGTGTAAGATGTTGGATTGCAAGTCTAAGTGGATTTTGATTCCCTAGTCTTGTATGATATATATTACAAAGTGCAGAAATGTTGCAATGAAGTGATTAAAATAAAATTTAAAAATTTATAAATTTCCTGATATTTAACAATAAAAAATATGTTCAGCCGCCATTAGATAGCTTCGTAGTGCTTGCGACATTTGAAAAGGTATTTTCCATCAATAATTTGTCTTAAATGATCTGATGTATTTGATTACAATATGAAGTTTTTGAGCAGTAATAAAGTAAGTTTGTACCTTTTTAGTACCTTTTTTATGCGAAAATGTACAAGCTTTATCGGGCTATTGTTGCTGATTGAGGTTTTTTCTTCGTCGCAACATTTGATATGAAAAGTCTTTTGTTCCAATAGATGCAAGTTTGCAAAGTCTTTTTTAGATTTCTCCTTTATAATATTTCTTTTCGACAATTCATTGCAAATTTGCTCAGTTATTAAACTTTGTTCACTTTTTCACTAGCCAAAATTGAATCAGTGTATTTCTGCAAATTCATATCAATCCGGAAAAAATTCTAAAACATGAAAAATATTATGTTAGAAGATATGGCTTAGTATGCATCAAGTTTCTTGAGAGGGGATTAATCCCTCATTCTTCTTAGTCAAGCTCACGGAGAAATTTTTTTGTTTCTCTACTGTGCAAAATTGAGAACAAAATTTTTCTGCGTCAAGTCGAAAACTTTTATTTCAGCAAAATTTATATCAGCTTTCCAAAAGGCATTCTTTGAAATCTAGCTCTGTACTAGGCCTAAGCACAAGGCTAACCCTGAAACTGGGCTTTCCATGATGTGGAGAATATTCGCATCACAATCAATTATATTAGACGAAACGAATTGAGCAATCCAGACGAATATGCACTGAAATTTTTTTAATAATTTAATTGAATGTCATATGTCAGTGCAACGGAAATATTATTAGCTAAGTTAATCGGTGATGAAATTTTGACTGGAAGTCTTTAAAGAAATGAACATTTTCCGAAAAGATCTATCATTCAGTCCGGAATCGCTAATGTATTCGTGGAATTACCAGCCTTTGTCGAGGACTAAAAAGCGCACCAACTACAAACAAAGATGTGAACAAACTGTTGGGGACGATGGCAAGAAATGGAATATACGAATAGGCATGGTCAGCTGACCATCAGAGCCAGATGGCCAGATTAACTGAACCACCAACCGGATTTATAAATAATCGGAATCCCTTAACAAACGTTAAATTGGATTGGGTAGGACAGAACGGTTGTGGTCCCGTGGTGTAGTGGTTAGCACTCAGGACTTTGAATCCTGCGACGGGAGTTCAAATCTCCCCGGGACCTTGTTCGGAACCTACATTTTGTAAATTCACAAATACTTCATAAGAGTGTCATAAGAGCCCACAAAGTACCATTTGAACGAAAATTGGATGACTATCCCTTTTCTGCATGGAATTCTTGATTTAAATCGATGATCATTCCGGATTTCACAAGTAATGAGAAGCCTAATAGTTTTTAAAAAGTCCTAAGGAGTTAATCAGATTTAGGCCTTGAAATTATTCGAACGATTCATAATACGCTTCACAGTATGATTAACAAAGGGAAAATCTTCGAAGAATTCTTTGTCAAACATATTTTGTAACAAAATGATTGGTAACTGATAATAGATTATGATTCGTAACTGTAAGTGACGATATGTTGCGCAAGATACTTTACAGATTCTAGGCTATCTTTTTGAGTGAAACTAATATAAGCAAAAAACTTAATGAAATGAAATGAATTCCTGTATAGCATATTAACCAGTTCAAGCCAGTTTTAACCAATAACTAATATTAAGGCACGGTCTGTACACATCTAAAACCTATTACTTGTTACTTTATTTATGTATTCATATGTTGGATGATAAACTGATTGTTATCAGGTATTTAAAAGAGATCAGTAGTAGGATAACATGTCTTTGGTCTTTCATGCGTATCGTTCGTTTCATTCTAATGTCCTTTCGAATTTCTGCTGCAGTAATTTAACTCGAAATAATCACTTGCTTGTCACTTAATAATTAAAGAATGAATTGAATGTGATAAATTTGATAATTCATTCTATAAATGCGGCTTATTTCAAACATTTCAATAATGCATTGACTTCATAGAATAGTCAAAGCATTCTTTATTTCAGGAAGGTCACGTTTCCTGAAAATAGTTAAGAGCATTTTTCACCGTTGCGTTTAACTGGTAGCATATAAGAAACTATCTGCTGCTGACTTAAAATACCAAACTTGAGCTTTTCCAAAGTTAATTCTATAAATATGAAAATATTCAATGTAAAAATATAAAAATATATCGAAGATTAAAGGCATTCCAGCTACATTAATTACAATTAGTTTTCTTTTTTTTTTTTTTTTTTTTTTTTTTGGCTTTTGAGTAAAGTAGGAAAGTCTCTATGTAATAATAAGCCAAAATCATTAGGCCAAGTTCAATAAGTGCTACTTAAATTAGCTTAGGTCATTATTAGTACATCTGTCACTGGTATCTTCTCGGAAATCTATGTTGGCAATGAACAGTTAACTGGATGCTGGTGTTTTTTTTACCTGGAAAAGAAATGAATGAAACCAACAGTAGAAGTGGTCCACTTATGTGACGTATTAATGATATTCATTAAAATATCGGTCATTTATATGAGGTCGTGGGCGATGGCAATATTGTTAGGAAATTACAGGCAGTAAAGAATATTGGGGAGAAATTATTTAATTAACCATCAAAAATGTTGACTTTATTTGATTTTATTAAATCGTAATGTAGATTTATTAATGAGGGCGTTGCTGCTGCTACAGCCAGTGAATTTCCGTAAAATTTTCGATTAAATTCAAGAAGAAATTTGGAAGGAAGAAGGAAACTGACAGAAGTATCGCATCTGTTTAATCTATCGATAGTTATGAATGCTTTTTATCAATTATTCAACTCCAAATGAGAACATCTATGAATGATATATTGCTATTGTTGTTGTTTCTAATGAACTTTTAGAAAATTTTAATTTGCTCTCTGTTGTCCTACTTTTCTTCGGTAAGAACCAGTGTTAACATCTGAAAGCAGCTCATGCCAGCCAATATTTGATGTTCCTTCAATTTTTCAATCACCTCACTCCATCCAACGGCGCTGATAAGCTGATTTCGATCTTCATTTGCATGTAACATGAAACCTCGCCCGCTACTTCCCAGGATTAGCAGTTTATGCTTCCATAAAATGTTGGCAGTGTTTTAGTGAAGGGATTCCTTCAAATAAGTCGTTGCAACACGTCCTCAATGTTACGAAAATATTCTCCAAATTATGTTTTAATGAATTTCTTCACAGTCACCGGTAGTCTCGAACAAATAATTATTGGATTACTTCGAGTTTCATGCACTTTACATCCCTAAAAGATGCCAGTATGATGATTAGTGCTACTTCCGTTTCTTCTGACTTCTGTGTAGATAGGAAGAAAAAAACAAAACTGTCTAAAATGTAGCCATCAATTCACACACTTCCCTTTTTGTTGATGAAATCTCATTTAGGTGATCATGTGATGCGATAAATTATAATGTTGCACAAAGGACAGCAGTTGTTAGAACAGCACTGTTGTTTAGGTTGATTAGGATGGTAATTTGAAAATATTTAAGATACTCATTGACCCAAAAACTGGTTGTCGATCACATTCTGATAAGCATTTCCAATTCTCTGAATGAGCAAGATCTGTTCGGGTCTTTGAACTTCTTGTTGATGTTTCCTTTTCTGTTGTTGTTATTGTTGTTATTATCGTGACACTTATAAATCATAAATGTTGGTATACGATTACTTGCTCCCACCTCGAAACTTGTGTAATTAAATAAAAATTATCATCACCACTTATTCGGCTACTTGCTTCAAATGCCTTTTTTGTTTTAGCGCATATTGATTTAATCTATGCATATCAATGTCTCTAGCTTACAAAGGCATTTCCAACTTATTATTTCCTATCAATTTTTTTTTAGAAATATTCAGAGGATCAAGTGATAAACAGTATTGACAACGATCACTTGGTGTTGCCTCAATAAAAATCTTAATCTCTGATAATTCTGTGTGATATTTGCATTGCGCACCCTTCTTTGCTCTTCAAGGAGTAACTTACAAGGTGAATTTCCGGCACATGGGCACTATCAGTGTGACTGTTATCATTTGCTGCTTGATTATTTCTGCTGCATTAACAGTAATCATTATTTTGGTAACCGTGCCAACTGAAACTGATAATGCCGATGAACTGGAACACTTGGAGCATCAGTTGTTAGGTATCAGTCAGAATGCTCCTCCAACCAGTCCTTTGAACAACTACCTGCACTTTCACTCAAAAGAAAACTTGAACAGTTCATCTCAGTCTTCATCAACTACTCGAGCTCTTACCAGTGCTGCAGTTACAGTAGCTGCTACTCTTCCTGGTGCTAGAAGTACGCCTGCTGTGTCTTCGATTGTAGAAGACGATAAGCGATCTCTCCAATCAGCTGAACCGTCAACCGCAGCGATAGTAACGTGGAAACCGCAAAATAGTCAGTCATCTGGAAGAAGCACGACAACAGTGCACTTGAGCACCAATATTACTGTAGCAGCGAGCAAAGCAATGACGTCGGGCAGTCGACATTCCACATCAAGATCACGTCATCACTTGTCCTCCAAACAATCAAATTTCACAGCAAAGTTGGTGACGGCACGGAAATCGAGAAAGAATCTGGCGACGTTGACGTTGCATCAACACATTGAGCAGTTGCCGCTGAAAGACGATGTGACAAAGAGTAGGCAGCAGAAGCAGCAAGTGACACACATGGAACTGCTACGTGAAGTGACATTTCCGAATGGTGTGAAGTTGGTAGGACTGGCAGTGGAAGGAGGATTTCTTTACGCCGCAACCAACGATGGTCAGATAACGGTGATGAATGCCGAGACTGGGGAACAGGTAAGAGATTTTCTGTTAAGCTGACAAGTGCATGAGAATCTAATTCCCAGACATTCCACGAAGGAGCTATGCCACTGAGTATTTCTGTTAATATTGATATTATGGAATCCTTATCAGTAGAACTTGTGATACTGGCAATAAGCAGTAAGCCATCACAACTGACAACATAAGAAAAAATTTAGTTGCTCATTAAGCGATAATTATGTCGGCATTTTGATTTATTTCTCCTACTTATTGAATTCAATAAAGTTTTTATTAATTTAATTTCCACTGCTTAGGCTTGATTTATATTGGTTGCATTGATTGATTAGTTAATTAATGCTTTATATGAGATCAAAATAATTAACCAAAGTATCGGAATTATGCCAGACGAAAAAAATGAAAGGCAAGAGTATCATCACTTGAGAGTAAAATATGTTCATTTTTAAATGAAGAAAGTTACTTTTAAAATGGTATTAAATTTTAAAAATTACAACGAATTTTTGTCAACCTAAAATGATGACAGTTCTGAGGAATCGACATATTTATTTGCTTCTAGTTCATTTGTTATTTTAAGACAGTTAATAAATATTATAGTACGCATTTAACCGTTCTCATTCCTTCTAAACAGGAAAAAATCAGGAGCCTTTCTTGAATATTTTTTAGTCTCGAAGTGGAAGTGAAATCAGGTTTTCATCGGACTACTGGATTACAAAAGTAATTATTAGGTCAACAGATGCATTACGTTTTTAGAAAAAAGAACAGCTGAGTTCTTTTCATCATTAAATTAAAATCCATTAACTGAGTTATGCACCTCCAATATATTGTCTGACATCGTTAGGCCTAACAAACAGCTAGGGAATCTCCTAATTAGGCTTGAAAAACAAAATTCTGCAAGATATTCCTTGGTTTAGAAATCTAAAATTTAGTGGTTTATACTGCGGAAAACCGAGAATAAAATTGAGGTTCCAATTCAGTAGCAAGCAAAGAAAGAATTTCTTCTTTGTAATCCAACGACAGAAATCTTGCGTGTAATTTTGTTAATTTCAATTTTGCCACTTTTTAAACTGGAAATTGATTGCGAAAATAGAAAATACTTAGGATAATCAAGTGATAGGGCGTTATTCACGAAAATTCAGAATTTCATCGATTAGGTCTGAATTGAGAACCTCTTAAATTGCTAATATAACTGTAAAAATTAGACGACGAATTAAAACTCTGTTGATTAATTAGTCTAGAATAAATTTTTAATTTTGGCTATTTGTGCGATAAAACTTCTAGAAAATTTATGAGAAGTTACAGTGAAGGAATTCGTGGAAAAAAAAACATGTGTTCATTACGATATTTGTTGTATGTCATAGTAAAATTTACGAAGTTTCGACTTCTGAAGGCTGAATTTATTGTGAAAAAGCATAAGTGGCAAGACAACGTTGAAAAAAGTCTAAATTGTGGAATTGTTTTTTCTCTTTTCAGATTGAAATTACCAGTGTCAATGGTAAGATTGATCGAATGACAGTGACACATAACGGTGATGTTGTCATCCTGAATGGTACCATTTTGGCATCTTATCGAGAGGGTCAAAAATATAAAGAAATGAAATTACCTATAGGTGGTAAAAGCTTATCTGCCTATGAAGATGAGGTTTGCTTCTGCTTCAAATTTTTAAAATAGATTGAAATTATATTGGACTTTTTGACATTGATCCACTGGAAAATATTTCAATAGACTAGTATTTTAACATATGATTTCATTAGCTGGCATAAAATTCAACTGGAAACTCTTACTTATACTAAATTAATAATAAAATTATAAAGGTAATATTAATAAAATGAAATTCAAATCGAAAATTCAAGTACGAAATTGAAAGCTATCTGACAGAAGAATCAGAAAATGATAAGTTTCCAAATAATTAGTAGGTAAACGATAACAATAAATCGCAATTCAGAAGCATTTAGAGAGGCATCAACTAAGGCATTTTGAAATTTATTAATCAAAGAATTTTGATTGATGAAGAGATTAACAAAATAATGACGCATTTGCACAGGAGGTAGATTAATTATGTAATCGTGATGAAAAATTCGTAAATCAAAGAAGAGAGAATTTGAAAGTAGAGTTTTCGGAATCAAGGATTCAAATAGCAGTTCAGCAATCTAACAGACAGTAACTGCTAGAGTGCAGAAGCGTGATTTTCCTTCTTTCTTAGTCTAATAATTGCTACTGTGTTCCATTTCACTCCAAATATCTCTAACTTGCAGGCGGACTTACAACGACTTATTGCGCTTGGGAGAAGCAACGACGTGTTGTTTGTATTCACGGATGACTTGAGACCAGTAGAGGAAGTGTATTACAGGAATGATCTTAGAGAAACTTGCAATTTCGCTCTTTTCCATCGAAAATATTATTACATAAGCTGTCAAACAGCTATTTTGCAACTTTCAGAAGTCAGTTTATTAAATTTTTTGCTGTCTATTTTCTTTTTATTCCCCCCCCCAGTCTAGTAATTAGTTTCATGTCTTTAAAACACTGATATTTTCACACATTCAAAAATTAGGATATTCTCAGTATCGTATTTCTTGACAAAAAATTGCCACCACTGAATGCCTTTCTATTTTCCGAGGTTCCTAGAGGTACATATTCGTCTTCTTTATAACTAGTGACTCTTGTACTACTTGAATTTTCAAATTATCCTGAAAACTGTGCCGTAATTTCTGTTCTTATTCACATTACCCAGTTCCACTGTCTCGTCGTTTCAAAATTAAAACTTTAAATCTCACACCAGCTTTCTCGAATTATACTTCCGTTTCTAGAAATATTCTTTCCTAGACATAAATTACTACTAATTACTCTTCCTTTCAATGTCAACTTTTTCTGCACAGGATGGTGAAATCAAGCGAAAGATCGGTTATGACAATGGAACTTTCTCCCTCGGCATAACAGTTGACGATCAAGCTCGGATAATTGCAGTTGTTAGAGGACAGCCACTTGTTCGAGTTTTTCAGGTTTAACTGATTAGAAAATTTCGTACCCAATTACTCATTAAGATTTGCTTCCATCGGGTCAAAATGCTCCCAAATTTGGAACTAATTTCAAAAAAATTTATTTGCCATTTTAAATTTAGATTTTTGAAATTTTATCGAGTCTAAATAAAAACCTTTCGCCAGCGAAGTCACTTTGTTTTCCCAGATGTTGAAGCTTTTCAGGATGGCAAATTGCAACATAATTTATCAGCAGCATCTACCGAAGTGTCTGCAATTTGGTCAGAAGTTCTGTACGACAATGGCCGACTCCATGTGATAGACTATTTGACTAGTACACTGAAAACTTTCCGCTATCCATTTGCTAGCATTGGAAATAATCCATGACAATTTCAATGTGAAGGCCGGTCAAGGGTCAGCAGAGTGATAAGGTCACTTAATCGTTGCATCGTCTTTCTTGTAAGGTGTAAATATAAATGGTAGTATTAAATTAGGTCCTAATTAGCTGTCAAAATTAATTATATCAGTTATGCATTTCCGGGTGAACTATTTGGGCGGAATCTTCAGATAAGTGCAAACTAAATTAAAAGCAAATACAATTAACAAAAGTGTCATATTATCTCATTAACTTTAGGAGTATAGTGTGGAGATGATGAACCAGCAATTATTAAGTTAATTTCAGTTAATTGCAAACTTTTTGCATGCAATTTAGTAAGCTAGTAAAATTTTATCATGAAATTTTTCAAGTCCATTTGAAACTGTGATTAAGCAAATCAAAAGGCAAAAAAATTCGCATATTATATAATGCTTCACTTCTCTCTATTGCTATAAATTACTTGATACTGCAACTTTCATCTAATAATTGAAGATTATGCCTTGTTCTACAAAGGTGAAATTTCGTGCCATCTTCCTAGAATTGTTTTTCATTTCACTTATACTATAATAAATCAATTGAAGCTGCAAATTAATTTTCTCCATTCCAATCAAAAATGACTTAACAAAATAATTGTCTATGTTTTTCGGATGGAAAAAATTTATCGCTTTTTTATTTTCTGAATAATATTGATTTCAGTGCCTCACCTTCAAGTAGTTTTTGTTAAGTCTTGGATTGAAATTTCAGTTGCAACTGCTTGTATCAATATTTTTCTCATTTAATGAAAACATTTCTGGCTACCGAATTGCTTTGAATCGTTTGTTTAAATTTTTGCCAATTATTCGAGATCGTGGCGAACTTCAGTATCCCCTTCTCTTCCATTTGATTTATTTATTATAAATACTTATTCAATTATACTGCTTTTGCATGTCTCCGAAACCAATCCCTTTTCTACAAACACTTTATCAGTTAATTTTATTAATTGTTGCGTCAATTTTTTTGAAAGAAGAACTGGTTTCAGTATGGTGAACGTCTGATAGAATTTAGGCTAAGACCGTTTTCGTTTTGCAATTATCGGAAGAAGTGTGAGTCTATTTTCTTGTGCTCTTCTTGTTTGCCCCAAAATAAATCAACTTCTGAAGATAAGATAACAAGCTACTTCTGTTTAACTATCCCGACTGTCCGCGACTCTCCCTTTTCGCCGTCCCTCATCACTTGCTGCTACTGCTAAGTAGTGTGTGTAAATAAAGTTCAAGCTCTCAGCATCGGTGGAACTGCTTACGGTTGGGTTAATTTATACAAACAAACAGAGAGTTAAATGAGTAGTAATTGTAGAGATGAGCCCTTCCGTCTCGAGAGTATGCCGAAATGTCGAAAGTGGAGGGCCAATAATCTCTTAGGAAAACACAAACTTATCCAGGTAATCTGACAACTTAGACGCCTTCCGAGACTGATTTCCCGATAACTGATATCCGCTGACGTTGAATGAGGCATGTTTGCGCAACAGTGACCCACTCCTCTACCTTCTCTTGGCAAAAGGATTTTATTTGCTGATATCTCTTTGTCAGTGTCACAGCAGTATTGAATATGATAACTAATATTCATTTTCAATTAATTCATTTGTTTCATCCAATGAGGCGACATTTCCACCATACATGTATAATGTATAATTTATTGCTATGTTTATGACACTGAATAATAACTTGCTTATTTTGTTCTCACAAGAATGCTTCTATTCAATTTCTCTGACGTATTTTCAAGTATATAAAAAATTCTCCAGATTTTTTCTCTCTCTAAATCCAAAATTCTCCTATCTCTTCCTTGCGCTTAAGTCTATAGTAATTCTTGGCTTTCTTCAGCAAAATTCTTGCATTTTAAATACTTTTCTGCAAGCAGAAAGAATTGAATTTCCTTCATGGAGAAATCTAAATATAAAAATTTGTAAAGAATAGTGGGAAAGTATTTCACAAGGGGACAATGAAAAAAGCCATGGCCATGTTTCCACCTCTTTCTAGTAAATGGAGTTGATGATGCTTGGATTTGGTTTTCGCATCTGTCACGTTTTGTTTGACGCGTTTGCAAGCGTGGATCGGGAATCAAGTGACTTCCAGTTCATATCGTAATCTATATTTCACGTATCTATATCTAGAGGTCAGATTACACAAAGTAATACTATTTCGAATAATCTGAAAAAATGGTGATGAGAAGTTCCGCATGTTCACACACCCTGTGCTATATTCAGTGTCCTGTATTTAGCGTTGAATCGATCAAATAAATACAATATGTTACATCCTGCTTCTTCACGCTCAGGAATCATATTCACTTTCTTTATTCATTTTCTTTTTTTCTTCATTTTCTTTTTTCTTTTTTTTTCTGTTTTTGTATTATTTTTGCATATATGTTGCTAAACATAGATTGCAGAGAAATTAGAAAATCGCGATTTTCATGTTACGTGATCGCGCTTGTCATAACAGATTACACGACCAGTAAAGCTATGACCTTGTCTACTTGAGAATAATAATTGCGTACGTTTTATTTATCCATAGGTGATGCAGCAGCACGAAATATCGCCTGAAGTTATCACCGAACTGATACAATTTCTTTCACCAAATATACCACGCTATTTGCGGCAGCAAGCATTGGATTATATTGTTGGCCTTTCAGCATCTAACCAATTTAACATCATATTTCAGGTCTAAATGTGAATTTCTCTGATTTTCCTTTTAATTTGTCTTCATGGTGCTTTTAAAAATAAAAACTCCTTTTTATGGCTTGATAGGTGATAGTTGACCGTATTTTCACACATGCATCCTAGTTATTGGCATGAAAGTTTCAATTTAAATGCCAAATATTATTTGGGGAGATAATGAACTTTATCTTTCTATAGTAACAATGTCAATCTAAGCCGAAGTTTTGGTTTGGTTTGATGCTACCGGTTATGCTGATAAAAATGCGTCAGCAGAAGGATTTTTTGTCTAACAATTGAAACCTATTGCTAATCATTAATTTTACCCCTCTTTTAACTTTTTTTTTGGTTATTACTTAATGCTAGAGAAAATGTCCGTACTAAGGTTGGTTAGCTGATGAGTTGCCACAAAAGTTTTAGTAAGTTGAGAGAGTGATTTTAGTTATTAGTAAGGAGATTGTTTTCATCAGTTATATGATTGCTACTGTTATGTCCTATAAAACAAGTTACCGATATGTGGCATGATCTATAAATAAGTTGATGGCATTAAACAGTTGCTATATTCAGTGCGACTGTAGTTATTACTGGAATAAGATAGATATGACTGTACTAGTCAGTGATATTACCACCCCACAAAGAAGGGAGATGATTTTGATTGTCGTTAATGAATATCTTAAATAATAGGATGATGAATTATTGACAAGCATATTTTCTTATCATTTATTATCTGTTCGTTCAAGAAGTAAGAGAATAATCATGTTTATGACATATTCATGGGTCCAAAACTGGCATAATTTTATTATGGTTTTTTTTTTTTTCTTGCAGATGAAAAATTTCTTGCTAGGACGGTCATTATGCCGATTAGCCTGCGAAGATAACGTAGATGAGAATTGCGTAATCTCATCATTGATTAATGTATCCTCTGCTGATGTAAAATGTGCTGGATATATAGCCAGCAACAGCGAACTTATTCAGCAATGCATTGGATACTGCCGGGACGACAATGTGCCACGATCACTAAATGCAGCAAAACTTCTATCCAATTTATCTTTACATTTTCCAGATAAGGTTTGCTTTCTTTTTTATGTACTTTTGATATTTTAAAAGGTGTAAAGTTTTTGGTAAATTGGTGCTTTTCAGGAAGTATTTTTTTTATTTTTGTGGCTGTATGAAAATATCTTAATATTTTAAGCATTTTACTAGTTGATGGATTAATTCAAGCAGATTAATATAACTGCGTGTGAAGATGGCTGTTATGATTCGCCGTGTTAGATTGGTAGCTTGAGATTATAAGGTTTAATTTCGATTTAAATGTATATTCCGTTACTGCTGGAAATGAATGTCTTTGCTCAGTTATCACATATAGGCAAATAAAGCAGTGAAATGATTTCGAAAATTTTTCTTCAACGTTACGTTTGCAGTAGCAGTATATTTTGGTGTGCTGAAGTTAGTAATATCATTTCTATATTTTTATCAATACTACCTGAATATTCATTCTTATACATATTCTGATAGTGCCGCAGTTGCTTGTCGAATACTGCCTAATCTTGAACCTCCATAATAATGTCTTTTGACCATTCGTTTTCATCAAGTCATTTGTTAATGTTTTCTAATTTCCAAAAATTTAAAATTCAAGTCATTTTTCAACATCCCTGAAATTTCAGTTGTATCATGCTTTAATCAAGGATTGGAAAGATGCTACGGCTGATATAATTAGTGAGTTTTTTTTTTTGCTTAATTTTTAGGAACATAGTTAATAACTTTATTCAGTACTATTTGAAAATCCAGTTGGAAAATTTACAGATTATGAAGCGATTGATTTCCATTATTAACTTAGTTGATAATTACTAAGCATTTTTCTTTAAATTCTGCTCATTAGGAGGTTTTTAGCAAGGCTGAATGGTACCTCTCTCTGTGAAGTTACCGATTACCTTGGTTATATACTTGTAAATCTAACTTCTGTTGCAAAAGTACGCTGTTTATTATGTGACAAGTTTCGACAGATACTTCGACTCGTGGATTGCAGCGAAAGACCGAAAAGGCGTCTAATTGCGATTGATATTTTGCGGAATTTGTGCTTTGAAAAAAGTAAGTGTTCTAAGTGTTTTAGGAAAAAGCTTTTCAAACAGCCTGCTGAGGAGTGAAGAGAATGAGTATTAAGTTTTAGTGAGGAATGTATTTGTGTATGAGGACTCAAACTTATAATGTAAAGTATCACATTTTTTTATCTACATGATTTTTCACGTACCGCTTTCTGGATATGAGTAAGAAAGGATCATTGCAGGAAAAAAAAAAAACGAATCTCTGAATAAATTGTATTTTTCTGTCGGACGCATTGATAAAATTATAAATTAGTGGCTTCTGATGAAAATTACTTTTTTTGCGAAATTTGTTTTTACTGGATACATTTTTCGTTTTTGGTCATTGTAAAAGATTTGATTTGCTTCTCCCTCTTCTTTTTGCCACTGAAATTTACTTGTCAAGTGGCGGTGTAAGACTGATAAGAGTTGTCATATCAGTTAAGAACTATACGTCTGCAGAGATGAGAAGTACGGAAACAAATGAGGTACCGCCAAGAGCTACCTAAGCCGATTACATTATTTAGAATATTCATATATTTCTCTGATAGCAGTTATCATTATGCTTTAACATTTTTTGCTTCCTCTTTTTATTTACTTTCACACCAAGCAAACATTTTTTCGATCTGCAGAAATGCGGAAATTTAAATCCTGTTTTGTTCTCTTCTTTTTTCCTCTTTGTTATTTTTGTAAATCCTTAATTTCTTAGTACTAGAATGAAAATTTGAAGTTGCTGTTGTTGGCAGCGCATTGCTTTCTTGGTTAGAAGCAGACGCTGTGCTTGGATCATTAAGATTACACAGGAACAAGAAATTTACGTTGTTCGGTTATTTAATGAAATCATATATTAATATTCGTAGTAAAGCTTGACTTTTTTGTTAATTGATTTTGGAGTATCATTTTTTTGTGCAATTTCTTAACTGAAACTGAGGAAAATTTCTAAGATTATTTGCCATAGAATAGTTTGTGAAAGTGTTTCTTCTCTTTTTCTTTTCATGACTTTTTTTGCATATAACGCATTATTATGTGATATTGTTCAAGTTTTATTATCTCTCCAGCTGTCATTAATATCTTAGTAGTTCCAGATCGTTTCGTAACATTTTTGAAATCAGTGACAAAATAGGAGACAATTAACGGGATGATTTCTACTTAAATAATCACATATCTCAAAAAAAATGAAGAGTTATTTGAAGGTTTGATGAGAGACTGTTACTTTCAGTGTTATATAAGACAAGAGAGCTGAGAGCGAAGGATAAACGTGAGCGAGAGGATGATTTGGAGAAAAGAAAACTATGGTTGATGAACTAGTAGCGCTGTAATTCCTTATTCCTTGTGTTAGCAAATAGCATAACTGTGTGAGAATGGAGTAGATAGCGGTACTGAGAAGCTTGAGGAGGAATTATGGATTGAGTTGGATTGGTGCAAGTCCAAATGCTATGTTAAGTCTGGGGCGTAAGAATTTGTTTTTATTTGTAACTGGATTATCTCGCTAAATTGTTTAATGAGGCTTGGATTCAGCTTGACTAATCACTTGACCCTTATTTATGAACATCTCACATCAGCGGTAGTAACTTGAGTACCATTTCAATTTTGTATAACAATCGAACGACTAATTGCTGTTATTGTTTCTAGAAACATTGACAATTAGCAGGCTAGTAGGTGTAGTGAAACTAATTTCCGAATAAATGAAGTATTTTAGCAGTGATGTTGAATTTTTTTCAAAGACTGAGAATTGGAAGGGAAGGAATATAAAGATGTGCAGAAATACTTTTGAATAATTTAATGAAGGCAAATATGATTATAATTTTTTTTCAAAAAAAAAAGAATCTTTTGCATTACATTAACAATTGAAATGAACGAATACTCATCGGAAGTTTTCAGAATCAAATCTTCAGATTGGAAATTTCGTACTTTCGGATTCGGTAATAAATTCTCTAAATTCAGAATTTCCGGAAGAATAACTGAGTCCTCTTTATGATAGGCGGTGATATCTTAGCACAGATAGAGTCCAAATCGTTTAAAAAAAAAATGAACTGTCGTATGAATTTCCACCTTAATACTTTTCCTTATTTACTCGTTTCCAGTGGTGGAAAGAAGAAAGATAAAATTTGTTTTTCAACATGGAAATTTCTTTAAGTGTGCCAAAAACTGCCAAGGAGTGAAATGCAACCAAAAATATTTCGTTCTATTTTTTAAGAAATAAGTGAAGAGAAGGGAATTATATAAAACATATGATGAATCACTGATTCCTTATCAGTCTCTTTATGCAGTTTTTCAGTTTATTTTCGACAGGTATCTACTGCTTTATTACTTTATTTGTTTCAGTCTTGCAGATAACTATCTTTTAAAGATAAAGTTCATTCGTCCTTTCTACAAAAAATTCATTTTGTTTTGCTATATGTCAAAATGTTAATTGCAAATGGAGTCAAAGATTTGTTTTATGCTTTAATTTTAAGAGAAAAGTTTTCATGGAGATTTCTTGATTAAGGAAGAATTTTGTGTGGTACATTTCTTGACTAAGAAACAAGAATTTTGAGCAAGATATTTCTCTCTCCTTTTTTTATAAACTTCGAAATACTGTTTTTTCTTTAAATTTTTAGAAATTTGCTGAAATCTTCGTCGAGCAGATCATTTCTAAACATTTAAGGTGCCTTCCTTTTTTTTTCTTTTTTTTTTTTTTTTTGAATTATTTATATTGTCTGTCTTTGTTTGAAGTGGTACTGAACTGTACTACTTACTACCATATTAATTACTTCAGCTTAGCCAAATTGTTAATGTCACTGCCTGTTTTCATTTAATACAAATTAGAAGTCAAATTCTTGTTTTACTAGTCAGCTTCAGCCTTTTTAATTTTTAATTCCATTCTTTCGTCTGGATTTTTTTATCTCGAAGCGAATCTGATAACTAATTTATCGATATAATAAAAGGATAATTAGCATGTTCATTTTGTTTCTTAGTTTTGAAGCTTGATTGTTACCTAGCTTGCTGTTTTGTTGTCTTTTCAAGTATCATTTTATTCCACTTAAAATTGTGCCATTGACTAATTGCTTCATTAGCATTATTAGCGTTAGAAATCTGGAATGAAATTTAATGTGAATTGATTATTGCAATACAAGATCACATGCTTCAGTTTTTAAGTGTTCTGTTAGTTACACACATACTGTACCTTGAGTGATTTCGCACTTCTTACTTTAAACATATTTTGAATTAGTTAAGTCGCTTTTTCGTTTGCTTTTCCTATCGCTGACAAGCAATTACTTTATCTTTAACATTTTTAATTAATTTGGGAAAACCATCTATGATTAGTAGTAGAATCTGTGACATCAGTAGTGTGACGTTCAGTTCGAAAATAACCGTATCATCGTAGAGTAAGAATAGTACAAAGCTGAATAATATCAAAGTCAAATAGAAATGTATATTTCATATGGTTAGAACAATCAAATGATGTCGTATAATACTGCTTCTCATATTTAAACAGTCGTGTATGTTCAGATTTGAATTGGAGTGGAATAATTTACAGTTAGCGTTCACTGAGATATTTCTTAAGCTATATAAATGTAAGCATTATTTATATTGACAATCTTTTGTTTCTTTTCATGACATTAAGCTACCGTAATTTGAGGGAGGAATTATCTCACATCGCTTCACAAGAATCAGTCTTATAATTTCTGAGGGTCTAAATTCTTGCTTCGTTTATTTGGTGTTAAAAGCTTAGCATATCATGCTCGGTTATCTAAATACAATAGCATTTTGATATCCGACCAAGGAGAAAAGTTGCTTTCTCCTATTTCCTGTTACGTAAATAAGGTCTGGAGAAAATCCTTATACCGTCGATTTTAAGAGAATTGATTGATTAGTAGTTATATTTGTAAATGGAACAGAGGAGTAGGAAGGATTGGGAGGAAATACGGTACTGGCTACCGAAAGTCACATTTTGGAAGCTAGTGTGGTTGTCTTTTTTGGCTACTTTTCTAGGAACTGGATTTGGTTGTTCATTTGACATGAAGGAATTGGTTATAATGGATAATAAACTATATCATATACGCAGAGGTACTGAAGGCATTAAATAATTGTGAAAGAAGCCGAAGTATGTCACTATAGATGGTATGTGATGGATAAGTATGTTTTTAAAGAGTACAGTTTTCGAGAGGTTATTTTTGATCAGGTCGGCAATTCCAATACTGCTTATGCAGTCATCCGGTATGCTTGTTATGTAAATAACTAAAATGGTAGTTGGGTTATTAAGCGTTTTTTTGATAATTTATATTAATGAAGGGTAAGCAATCTTTTAAGAGATGAGAAAATATTTGAAATTTTTAGTAAGACAAGAAAAAGCAACCATTTTTGTTTTGGTAAATAATTAGTGTAAAAATTCACTTTTTTCATTGATGAATACATACGTACGTATACGTATATGTATTAAACTTATTTCAATACGAATTTTTAGGAATAAAATGAAAAATCGAGTAAATACATTTCCATTCCTGGCATCCCTTCCATTATGACATTCCTGATTATTTTGTTGGACATTTTTCTGAATTATTTAGTTGGGGAAGAAACAGGTCACTATTTTTCTCTTTTGTATGTTAGGACGTAACAATTGAACTCATCCTTTTGCCATCAGCTGATTCCATCACGACCATCTTCTTGAACTTCACTTCGATGAGTCTCGTCTATCAAGCATTACTGAATAGTTCATTATCGTTCAACAAATCGTGGTTGTAACACTGAAGTTTTCTTTCCATAATTATTATCTTTCTGAAAAGTTAAAATCGGTTATCAATTTTTTAAGTTTTATATCATTAATTACTTCTAGTTTACAGTCATTACCGCTAACATAGCTTACTTAAGCATTAATTGAAGTATAAATTATGAAATATATGTATATTTGTATATAAATGTCAATATTCATGAACTTTCTTTTACACTTGTAAAAGACGATAAAGAAAATATTCAAGTTTTTGTACCAGACTGAATTAGAATTGCAAAAATAAAGTTGATGGAAACGTTTGTGTAACTGCTTTTTGAGACGTATTGCTAACCAGTGGATAGACTATTGAGTAGTTTCATTATTTTCATTTCTTTATTATTATGTGCTCAGTATTATTATCTAGTGATAAAGTGTGACATTGGACAGTATTGAGTCTTATCCTATAAGCAATATTTTTTATAAGTGTGGGAAGTTTTTCTTTTCTAGTTGTTCATGTTTTTCGTGTTTGGTGTAAAACGTTTTTCTATAAATAAAGTGTAGAGTGATCGTAATAGTATGCAAGCTGTAGTGAATTTCTATTAGTCTAAATGTCTTCACATTCACTGGAATTTTATTTTCCAATATTTTAAAACTTCTAAATTTGTATTTTGTATGAGATTTTTTAACCTTAATACGATTGGTTTTGTTCGTCTTTTCTGTCGCTTGTTGCCAAGAATCTAAAATTCAAGTTTCCTAAATTTTGATTTTCCAGGTTGTCATTCGATGCTTTTGGATAAGAACGATGAATTTTTGAGCACACTTTTGAAACCGTTAGCTGATGTGAATGATAATTTGGATGACGATGAAATTGAAAAACTACCGATTCAGTTGCAATACTATGAAGGTCACCGATGTGAGGATTCGTTGATTACAAACAAAATTATTGACTCACTCTATCAGGTTAGTGCATTTATTGGATAAACTGATTTTTAAGAAATTTTACATCCTAAGATGGTTTAAACTACAACATGCTGTTAGCAAATGCTGTCAACTCTTTCAATATACCCACGCGTCATTTGTTCGGCACCATAATATCTTACTTGAGATAATTTGTTGCTGATAGTAGCAGGCTAGCACATACTATCACTGAAACAAATAATACTAAAAATATTACCATGTAAAGTAAGAGTGTGATGTCAAATTCAATGATGTGGGATGCAAGCTGAGGTCAGTGGTTAGCTCTTTGTCACAGTCACACTTTGTATTGCTGGTATAATGTATTACCCTATGCTATTCTTTACCGAATTCTCGTATGTCCTCTCTGTCCTAGTTTATTTAATTGTTATTTCTTGACACTGTAAAGTTACTTATCTTTAGCAGTTTCAAGTGATTTTTTTAGAACAATAAAATTGTACAGATTTTCTGATTAAACAGTTTGTTAACTTAGGAAGGAGGCAATAAAAAAAGCAGTGAGAAGACGATGCATATTACATTATCTTTTTATGCCAATATTTGACTGAAAGTTTTTATATTTGATTCTTTAAAAGATGAAAAAGGTTCAGTTTTCTGAAAAGTGATCTGGAAGAAAATGCAAGCTGAATTCAAAAAATGCTTATCATTTGTATTATCAAACCATAAGTACACTTTTTCTTTTTTTTTTTTTGTAGAATAATTGTTTGTGTGCTTTTTTCCACGCTTCATTGATTTACTGTACTGTTACTTGCTACATTTAACTTAAAGAATTGATATGTCTTTTTATCATGATTCTTTTATTGATTAATTTATTCTTACTATTCGCAATCAATTTAGTGTCCTTGTAGACGACTCTCTCGATTTTTTCTGCGTATCTTATTAAATATATTAATTATTTCCTCATCATAAGTTGACTTATCTAAAAGCTATTCCATTACGGCGTACTTATCACATTAAGGGAAGGGAAAGGGCTTGTGTCGTAGAGATATTGAAACTGAACATTGCCATTTCTTCACAAGATTTCGTTTAACTCTAAGTAAATTATTATATGACTGGCTGAAAGTTAATATGTCGATATCGTTTGCAGTTTTCAAAAAAAAAAAAGAAAAAAAAAAAGGAGAATCTGTAGGGAGAAGTAAGAAAGGGAGAAACCTACTGATTTCAGTGTTTTGTTTTGTTTACATTGAAGCTTTAGCTTTACCAGATTACCATAAAAAATCGTATTCTACTTTGCTTGGGGAGATAATGTTGTACTAGAGACAGGAGAGGAGAGGAGGCCTACTTGAACTCGAGCTCGTTCCAGGTACTCAGGTTTCATTTACAACCTAACTGTAGCTCCTTCGCACATTTTCTGTTGTAAAACTAGTTTCTTTAATAGCTTCAAACTTACAAGATAAATTGATGAGAATACTTAAAGAAGAAACCATTTTTTTTATCTAATAGATTGTTCCGATATCTTTTTTTTTTTTTCTCTTGGTCCCGGAGTTCCGAAAGTTGTTGTTCACAAACAACTTTTGGTAAAAGCGCTTTCTGACAAGACATTACACATTTGTGTTTGCGCCTTTGTGTTGTCTTAAATTTGCGGGATACTTTGTTTGAAGAAAAAGATGTGGAAAGAGGGAACAGAGGTGCTGTAACGATGAATTTGTTATGAAGATTATAATAATAGTGACTGTAATGGATATTGTGATAATGTTATGGGAGTAATGTGTTTATTATTAGCTCCACTTTTTCAGACAGAAAGCCATGATGTTTTGGGGCAACACTGAGAATCTGATAAATTGGAATGCTTCTATTTTATTTAAGGAAATGGTTTCTTTTTGAAAGTCCCCACTCCTCTATTTATATACGATTAGGCTGATGCGAAAGAAGTTTGAATTTATGAAAGTTTCGTTTTATTAAAGAAGTAAAGTTATTTCCTTGATTTTGATATGCTATTGGGTGGGGATTCTGTATGATAATAAATCATGAATTACTTAAAAAAAAAATCCTAAAACACATGTGGTTGGGTTTACAATTGCCGTAAAACTGCCTATAAGATTTATCTTACTGGCCCCTTCATGAACTGATGCTTGTATTTATTGTTTTATATGTTTCTCCTACTAAAGGTAAAGTTTATCACTGAGTTGAATTAAGTTGTTTATCTTTTGATCTGGTGATCATAGGCTATGCCGATAAGAAGTTTATGCCAAATTGACAACTTACAGCTTCTGGCGTCAGATAGAAAATTCTAAGTAGTATAAAGAAAGCACAAGGGTAAACATAGGGAACGAGATTATTTATTTGTGGACGCAAAAGCAGATATTTTGGATTATTTGTAAATGTGGCTTAACTTAAGAGTTATGGTAATGTGTAGAGGAAATGGAACAGCTTGATATATGTTCTTGTTCAGAAATCGGTGAACGGATTGAACGAATTTCAAGTTTTTCTTTTTTTCTGCATCAACAGTAGAAGTACTGTGATGATAACATGGCAAATGAAATTTCAACAAACTCAGTGGTGACAATTTTTCAAATTTCAGTTCATGAATCGTATTTGTTACGCTGTTTTTTAGGTAATTTTTTCCATCATTTTCTAACCTTTTTTTCTCTATTCTTGTTGACATAGATAAAGGAATTGCAGATGGTTTTGAATGACTGGAAATTTCTCGACAGTGTTTTATATCTTCAAATATACCTTTATCTTTTATCTTTATGGTTTAAGGAGACGATAATTTTTGACAAGTCAGAGTTGTTCGAGCGCTAAAAAAGAAAATAGAAAAAAACTTATGAATACTTGAGAAGGTTGCAAGTAACAAATGGAGTAGACGAAAGTGGAGGTGTCAGGGAATAAAATGATAAAGGGAAGGTTGAACATTAAGTAGGAAGTAGAAAAAAACAAATTCAAAGCAGATTGACGTAAATTAATGTTTGGGATAGATGAAGTTAAAAGGTGTTGAGGACGAGTAATACTGCTGCTGGTTGTTAATAGATCTCGTGGTGACAGGAATGGCCGAAAAAAATATTAACAAGATACAAATAAAGCGAAATTCTTTTGCTGGATGAAAAATGAAATGAAATGAAATTTGAAGGTGCAAATTCCTGTTCACGTATATGAAAAATTGTTCACTTCGGGTGATTCGGCAGAAGCAGTATATGGCAGTATGTTTGGGTTTTCAAAAAAGGAATAAATTTTCGCAATTTGTCAGTTCTGCAGTAGGGTGGTGAAAGGAAGACGAAACGAATTGAAAGAAGCACCTATTCAATCGAGAATGTACAAGTGACCAAACAGTTTAACACCTTTCCTTCCTCGCCCTCCCCTAAAATTTTTGTAGATGCTTCTTTTGGTGATTTTTTTCGATCATCCGTTGAAATTATTAATGAGTAAGGGAAAAGGGCTTTTTTTTCCTAAAAAATTTTTGCCAACAGAGTGGCAGTGAAAGGGTGATAATGAAACTCGTGAAAGTGAGAGAGAATAAATGTGACAGTAGGCGAATGATTAAATTCTTGTTTTCCTTTTCATAGGTGCGCAAAAGCTCACTTTTTCCAATATGACATTTGACAGAAAGAAGAGAAATCTTTATTACATTTAACGAAAGGGAAAAAAATATTATTATTTGTTCTAAACTAATTAACTGTAGGCCAAAATATGCAATAAATTTGTTTATTTTTATGATATATTTACCGTAATCTCAGAAATTTTATATCCTGATGTGATGTTATCTTTTTACACCAGTTACAGTGGCAACTAGAATGGGCATCGGACGTTTAGTCAATCGGAATATATATTCGTTCTAGGTTCCATTCACTTGTTACTTGGATATTGTTTGTTGCTTTTTGATGTGCACCACTTGAAAAGATTATTGTGAGGCTTATGATTATTTCCGAAATTTATTGTATGCATGAGTGAGTTTTTGAAGTTCACCTTATATGTTCATCTAATTTGCGAAGGAATATTTGGCACTATAGCTACTGGATGAAGATGAAGTGCTTACTGGGAGGGAACTGTAATACTGGTCGTGATAAGTAGCGGTGGCACATTTTCTCCAAGTGTTTTCAGAAAAGTCAAAAAAGTTATTGGTGTTGATATTGTTTGTATCAAGATGAAAAGGAAGTGTTCGAGGAGCCGGCACGGGTATTACTTCTATTACTTCTCATGGAAAATAAAGCAGAACTGACAAAGCGTTACTACAAATATTGAGTTATTTTTTTCCATCATCTTTTTGGGCGGAAAAATTCTGTTATTTAGTAGTTATGTAATGCAATTTAATTTTTTTGAATTTTTCGTTTTAACAAATTAGCAGTTCATAAAGGTAAGATGAATAAGAGTGAGGTAAAGCAAACCAGCTGGTGTCATTCTAAAGTGTGATTTTTTCGTTTCTTTTCACACATTTTTGTTGGTGGTCCTATTTCATCTTTTGTTTTTTATTTTTCATGATGATAGTGAATGATGGTAATGGTGATGATAATGACAGTGATAATGATACTTGAAAAACTGCAAGTTATTGATTTACCCGAAGTGGTATTTGTAAGAAATTGTCTAAATAATCTTTGTTGATAGCAGTTCTTATTATTGTTTTATCTTTGTCATCAGTAATCAATATCATTGTGGAAAACTACCTTAGCAAATTCATAGTCGCTTGTTCTCCATTATCGACATTATTATTAACAGGCATACGGTCACTATCATTACCTTTTATCTATATTTTCATTCTCATCAGGTAGTCAATCCAGTATAAAAGGAGAAAATTATCAGATATGTGGAAGCAGGGAATTTGTCACATCACTTTGTGGTACGATTCTTATATTTTTTTTTTTATAATTGATGAAAATTTCCATTTATTTTTTGAAAAACCTTGTGCCACATTTCATTTGATTTTGGTTTGCTCTTTTCTTTCAACATTCATCCGAATGGAAAGATTGGGCGAAGGTTGGTATCACTGGATATATCACGCAATATTAAAGGTCTATAATATTGTCCTTCCCCTTGTTTGTTCTTTTGTCCTCCATTTTCCCGTTCGTTCTGAATGATTTCAGTAATTTCATCAAGGGATTTTACTGAAGTGGAGAACTTAATAGAGCTTAGTAGAGGTAGAAATCATTAAAGCAGAAGAGTTGGAAGTGCTGATCCACTTACAAATGAAGAAATTTAGAATAATGAGAAATTTTTGTTTAACAATTCAGTAACAAAATAATACATTTCTCTGTTCCAAGTTAGCAGCCGCATGTTATAAATTTTGCCAAAAATGGACCTTTTTCAAGACTTCACATTGAATGATTTCATTTTCATATTCTCTTTGCATCATCCTTGTTTAACTGAAAAATTGCAGTAAGTTTTGTTGAATGAAGATGGATGCTTTCACACAGATTTAGCATCGAAAATATTTTATTGTATAAAATGCACTTTTTCTGTACTGACTTTGTGAACTTTAGCTGTCAGTTGATTTATTTTGTTACATGAAAATATCAAACTTTCATGGACTTTTTTTCGACGATAAGTTCCTCTCTTCTTCGACGATATCTCCTAGTCACATTTTTCATTGCTCTTTGTTGCAGTTGTGCGGAAGTGAATTCGGTAGAGAAACACTACGTATCAAAGGGATTTACGCGTTATTACGAGAATTCGATCGAGCTTCATCTGCCTCAGCATCATTGTCGTCGTCATTATCACTGTCTGCAGGGAAGAAAAGGCGAAACTCACAGGTAGCACCATCAGTGGCACCGATTAATGAGCACCATATCACAGATAACCGTTCCTATTCTACTGGGCAGCATGTGCAGATGGACTCGGCAGTTTACGATGCACAGGAAATGGGTGCAGCAGATGTGAAATGTTTAGGTGAAACTGAGAATTTAACATATATCGATGGGAAGAACTGTTCGACTTTGCATGCTGTTATCGGTATACTCATTGAAGACTGAAAGCCAGGAAAGCTTTAGTTGAGTGTTAAACGGAGCTCACCTAGCTCACCTTACACCTTTCCATTCATCATATTTTCATCTTGACAAGGAAATTGAAGTTGTTTTAGTCTTTATGTTAAGGTTGCTAGGTACCATAATGACCTGTCTTTATTGATTTTTGTCCTTTTTTAATAGATGTAAAGTTATAGGTTGAGTATGAGGCTAGTTGTATTTTTAGTGCAAGATGAATGCAATTTTCATGTTTCTGTAAGTCGTTGGACCGTTTTTTAACCTTACTTGTTTAAGGAGACGAAAGCTGTTGAATTGGGTTATTTTAATGCTTAGATAGTTCCCTACTTCATGAATTCGTTTTATATTCAAAATATTTTCAACCTCTATTAGTGGTTGTATCGAGGCTCAAAATTGGACAATCTAATTTGGCTTAAATAATTTGAATTACAATGAAATTGTATTCGGGCTACTTCTCATTCCCTCTATGTTCAATGTTTGTCGTTCCCGTCATTTCTTCGTCCTTATTTTCCCATTCTTGGTCCAGTGAAGACTCATCATATGGATGATTAGGTGTTATATGTCATCCTTTTACAGGCCTTATCTACCACAAATCTTGATCAAGTAAACAATTTTCATATGATTGCTCAATTTTTCACTTACAGTGCTTTGCTTTCAGTGAGTGCTATTCACATACATACCATGATATCCGTCAACAATATATTATTGAAGTGGTTCAAAAGCTGTCTAACATATCTCTCCGAAAATTTAACAAATTTGAATTAACAGAAAAAATTTTTACTCCTTCCTTCCTTATCTTCTCTTCCTCCTATTCCTTCTCTGTCTCCTTCTCTCTAAAAAAAGTTTGCCATGTTGACATTTAAACATCTATTATCTTTACTTACGGCATCCGATTCGACAACCATCTTCACCATATGGTGTTAAAAACTTGTCACGCCAGAAATATGTCGCAATTAAATCAGATCTTCTAATTCGGTCGTACCAATCGACCGGACAGTGTGTTACATTTTGACAGAAGTTTCGGTGTTGTGTCAATAAAATTGAGTTTGTTAATGATGATGAATGAGTCGAACTGAAGCGAGCAAGTAAGTTATATTTATTCATTCCACATCACTTTGTTGGAAGAGTTGTTTTTTACCTTGTTGAATAAGTAATAAAAGTGTTTTGGATAGTAGGAATCAATAACAAAGAGATCCAAAATATTTAGAATTAAATAACAATAGTGAATACATAAATATTTTTACTGAGTTATTCCTGGCGATATTTGATTTTTTTTGCGAAATAATTTTCCAAACAATAAATTTATACTGAAATGGAATGTGATGCTTACATAGTTACCTGATAAGAATTTCAAGTACTGGGTGCATATGTCTTTTTTTATGATTCTATTAATTATCAACAAAATACAATACACACACACACACAACACATACATACATATATACATGCATACGCTTTGATGATTGAAATTAACAAAATAAGCAAATATTTAAAAGTTGAAACGCTACAAAACGAATATGAGGAAAAAGGAAGTCCATTTTATAGCGCTGTGTGCATTCATTCGCACCTATTTAAAGTTTGAAGAGTTTCCTTCAACACAATAATCTACCAATTACCATGGGTGGGTGAATATTATAGGATTATTTTAATGGTGATAATCTAGAAGCGGGGTTTATTAATTTGATTGCAGAAAAGAAGAAAATGAAGTGAAAGAGGGAAGAGGAAAAGGAAAAAGAAATGTGATATTTTTCAGATAATTCCTTGACTACCTATATTTTAGGTACTTAGTCGAAAAGTGGTCATGTTAACTGCAGACAGCTGTCAACATATTGTGGCATTAAAGTGCTGATGGCAATTTCTTGTATGTGTGTATGTGTAAAACAACTTTTTAAACGCTTTTTTCAGCGGAAGGGAAAAAATCTTTGTAATACGTAAATTTCGAAGGTTGAGAAAATTTTTTTTTTTTTTTTTTTTGCTGAAGAAAATACGCTTTCAAAGGAGTCTTGGCACATACAGATGATGAATTCGTTTGATTTTTAACTGAATGAAAAACTTTTGATTTTGTAGGATTAACCGATTTCGCTCATATCAGTTATCATGATTAGACGAAGAAAAAGTATAGGAATGTTACTGTTAGAGATTAGAATAGCTCATGGATCGGGAAATGTATCGATAAAATGACATTGGAATTTTAAAGGATTTCAACCGATTAAAGGATGATATTGATGGAATCTGCTGAGAAATATGTGAACAGCTCACTACCTAAATTTATCTATAATTTAACTGAATATATGAGCAGTTTATTACTTCGATAATAAATATATGTTTGCAATAAATACGGTCTGACAAACATTTCAAATATTTATCATCATTTTATCTAACGCATGTTGTGTAAATTACTTCACACATTAATTATTTAATTTTAATTATCATGGAATAGAAATAGTTCTAAGCATATGATCGTGGTGAATATGATCGTAGTAAATGCTAAATGGACCGTACTTTTCCGAATATTTGATCGATTCTCTCCTATTATACTACAATCATAGAAAGCAGTTCCAAAATGTAAATTTCCTCTGGTAGAAGGATAAGTGAATATCAATGAAATGACATTTACAGTTACGGCACCATATACGGTTACTATACTAAAGATGCCATTATCGTATGCTAAAAATATACTGCTGTGATGTCGATGATTTCAATCGATCTTGCTCAAGTTGTGTCTAATCAAGGCAACAGTTATCTAGAAACTCGTAAACGTCAGTTACGTCAAGTGTTCCACTGCTAAGAAGAGAGCTCCCTACGTCTTTATTTCGGTTCATTGACGTATGAGCAAGCACATAAGGCTATATTGCAAGAACAAAGCTCGCCAAGAGGTCGTTTTCCTTCTACTTCAGCTACTTTGCAAGCATTCAAATTATCATGTTGCAACAAGACATATTTGGTTCCAAAAGCTAACTCTGCCAAACTTTTAGACGTCACTTACGCTGGATTACTTTAATCATTTCTGTCTGAAAGCAAAGTTCCGAAATCCCTTCTGGAAGTGCAGTTGTAGTAGATTAGTACCGTATCCCATAAATGTCACAGCGATATATTCACTCATCTATCCATCTAAAACATAACGAATGACTGGCATATTTGAAGGTTGCGTAAATTTTATGACAAACTAAAGGCCATCTTTTAATGCTACATAACTTTATGAGACAAATTAAGTGATGCCTACCACTAATTAATTAGAAAACAAAATTCCACATTTTTAATTTTGCACTTTTCAGAAAAAAGAAAAGGAAGTAAGTACTAAGTGATGAAAAATCACAGCATTTATAAGCAATCAGTCAGTGATACGGAATAAGTAGAAATAAAGTGGCAATGATGATAATCGCGGTAGTGTTGATGATAATGTCGGTAGTGATAGTGACAAAGATGCTGATAAGGCGGCGACGATGATGATGATAATAGTAGTAGCGATCACAGTGTTAGTGCCGGAGAATAGTGTGCTAGTGGTGCTGTTGGCGGTGCTGGTGGTAGTGATAATGTTGATGGTAATGATGGCGATGTGCTGAGGACTACGATGTGGCAGTAGCGATAATGGAATGGTAGTAAGATGATAACAGAAGTGGTAACAATGGTTGTAATAACAATGATAATGGTAACAATGGTAACAGCGGTGGTAATGACGTGGCACTTGTAGCGATCGCGTGGAGATGGTAGCAGCGTGATGGTAGCAGTGATCTTGGGGGTGTGGGCTCTTGTGGTACCGCCTGTTCTGTAGGCAAGCAGCGCGTTATACCTCAGCGAGCTCCCGCCCCAGTCCCTCCTCCGCCTTCCACACCTCGCACTGTTGTGTCGCACTTCTCCGCTGCTCGCAACTCCCTCCCATCCGCACCTTCTCAAACTCCACCTCTCTCGCCAAGCAATCAGCCAATGAGATGCAAATCTATCCAAACGCTACCATCCACACAACAAACTTCAGTCACGCAGAGAGACAGACAGACACATCCAGAGGGCAGTAAACACAACTTCCAAAGGTGTCAATTTCGTCAGTTGTCCTTGCTACCGCTCCATCGAAAGCTGTCTGTCTGCGTGTTATCCATCTGTCCACTACTAATTAACCACAATTAACATCCTCATCACCACTCTGTTTCACAGTAACGGATATCCCTTAACTGTACTGTATTTTTAGAAGTCTTCTACGTTGAATTGTTTGCTTTTTACTAATTGTGGTGCTGCTAGTACGGTATGTCAAGTCACATATTACTTCCTGCTCCTAGGTTCTAGGTTAGGTTGTTTGTTGATACAAAGATTCCCAGTATTTCACAAATACAGACACTTGTTTACAGGCCTCAGAAGAGAGATTCAGCAATTGGCGGATATAGCTGAATGGTTGTTATGTGGTACTATCATCAACAGTTGCGCTTATCTGTTAATCACTTGCTGAACTGATCAAAGACGTTCATTATTATTAGTGTTGTTGTTGCTGCTCACTTTGCCAGCATTATTTATCAAGCGAGCTGTTCTTACTAATTACTGTTATTGTGCTGACAATATTTGCCAAAAAAAGTCTAGATATATATATATATATTATATATATAGTTGGAAGATAGTCCTAGCAATGTGCTAATACCCTCTTACCGTATGCTCATGGCATTTAATCCCTTCTTGGCAAGGCCTGAATTGGCCTTGCTACCACCTTATTTGCAGCCAGCACCATTCCCATCTTTGCCTGGTCCAACAGGCTTTTTCCCTCGGTTACCAACCGAAATAACAGAATTTACACCATCAATACCATCAACGGGTACCCGAACTACGGATGATGACGGTGTAGTTGACGATCCAAAAGTGGAGTTGGATGATAAAAATCTCTGGGATCAATTCTGTAATTGTGGTACTGAAATGGTTATTACCAAAAGTGGAAGGTGCAAATTCTTTCTTTTCATTTTTTTTTTCTTTACACTTGGATTTCTTTTCTCTTTTAAAATTAAAATATATATTCGGAAACACTTTTTGTTCCATTGTAATTTATAATTATATCGTTAATATGTCGTCAGTGAACTACGCCATCTGAACCGCAATTTTCCTTGGAAGCCTTACTTAATCATTGCTAATATCAGAAGTTAAGTAATATCGAAAATTTTCAAATCCCATCAAATATGCTTCAATGTAAAAGTTTTCACAAGGACCTCTTTTGGACTGCAGATAGCTGTTACCATTTATTATTCTAATACTTAAATAATCACTGACCGCCTCATGTCTTGCCAAGGTAACCGAATCATTATCATTAATTTCTGTGACGCTGTTCTATTCTCTTTCTCCTATGCTCATACATCACCTTCAGGCATATCTACCGTATCTCATTAATCTTAAACTTACATATGTTTACCTTGCTCTAAACTTCAATGACATCACTACCTTTACGGAAGTTCTTCATCTTCATTTTACATCTTTCTTTCTTCGATCATTTCTGGAATATTTCATTACTCCCACTTTTTTGCACTCCGAAACTTAAAATATATACTTCTTTGCTTATTTTTTCCATTAAGTACCGAGTAAGGCAGCTCCAACTTTTGAATTTTCCTGTGTCAAAACTGTTAATTAATTCACTGGTCGCAGTCATTTCTCATGTTCGTACTTACTTTTCCTTATGAGATGAAAACTAATCGCAAGCTGAATTGTCCTTGTAATGAGCACAATTGTCTTCAATTGAGCCAAATGGTCCACTGTTTTTATGATTGCTTATAAGATACATTCTAGCTTGTAATGCTACCTCATTAACACATCTATTGTGAAAGTGTACCGAAAAGTAGATACTTTTCGATAAAAGGAAAATATGGCTGCTAATAAGAATTACTTCGAGTAATTATCGTTACTCACAATTATTTTTTACAGTAATATAAATATTCATTATTATTTTTATAATCAATATTTGTGTATATTTTTTTCGCCAGTATTTATGACAAAGAAAGATTGTCTGATAAATGAGAAAAGACATGTTAATTTAGAAATTTTTAATCGATATGAATAGCTGAATGGAGTTTCTCTTTGATTGAAAATTCAAGCAAAGATTTTATTCTCTCGTTTTGAAATTTTTTTCAATCTAAATACCAAATAAGAAGCAGATCGATCGACAGGCGCATTTAGTGCTGAAGACAATGCAATGCGTAAATGAATGACAATAAAGACAACATATGTTTGAAATTGGTATAAATTGAAGAAATTCGAAATAGTCCCAATGGCACATTTTTTGTCCTTGGCTTTTGGCTTTTTTGTTTTTGTGTTCATAAAATTTAGGAAAAGGTTCTGTTTTTTTTTTTCATTTTTTTTTTTTTGGATTCTAAGCAATGAAACAAAGGAAAGAAATTTGCAGGAGAAATATTAATAACACAGAAATATTTCTTACCACATTACTTCATTATTCAGCAAATAACGAGTTAATAAATGTAAATGCAATTTATTTTTTAATTTACTGTTCATTTCACTTTATTTTTTTCGTTTTCAATTTCTTTATATTTCCTTTCATTATTTGTCTAACATTTTTTGATATTTAGTGTATATATTTGGATTTTATCTTTTTTCCAAACTCATTTCTCTTTTTTAAATTTTTCTTCAACTTTTTTACTATTTGTTTGACATTTTTTTTACATTCATCATTTTCCTATATGCATATCATTACTTTATTTCTTTTTCATTTTCATTATTTCTTTGCATTACTTATTTAACAATCTTTGGAATTTGTAATTTCCAAATGCTCAGATTATCTATTCTTTCATTGAAGATAAAAAAGCTGATCAAATTACGAAATGGACTGAAGTTACTTATGTAATTACGTAATTAGATAACAAATAGGCTGTTTATACGAATCAGCAGCAGGAAATATACTTTACCATAGTATATGCAGATTGAGAAAATTATTTGAATTGTCTCCCATTTTTAAATATTTGCGTTCAAGTTAGATTTTCCGGTAAATTAACTGATTTCTCAAAGACTGTTTGAAACATGTAATTAATTTCCTTGCAGTTTTGATGAATTGCCGGATTGGTTCATTCACGGAAATGATAATTATGTTGTTCCGGTAAATTAGAGGAAAAAGAAATCAAAAAATTCTCAATTGAAATATATGGTAAATTTGACCATGAACTAAATTTTCACAGATAATTACTCAAAATGCAATAATTCTTCACTTATTAACTTTCTTGAGATGTTCAGCTTGCTTGGTACTATTTACTGTTAAAGAATTTTTTTCGCTGCTTCAGGTCTTGTGATAGGTATAATGAATTATTTGAAGCAGGCCGAGAAACTAAATAGGCCTTTGAATTTTACGTGTAAATATGTTTAAATATTAATTTCAGTCGCTCGGAAAAAGGAAAGCACTGGTTTCTTAAAAATTATCCATCAGTCCAAAAAAAAAAAAAATTATCCATCAATTATCCATCACTTGCAAAGATGCCAAACATACATGCATAAAAATAAAGTTAAATTAAGCTTTTAAATATTTCCTTACTTTTTTCTTACCTAATTACTACATAAGCTTATGCCCATAAATGTATGACATTTATTGTTGGCGATAAAAGAAGTGGTCGATTGAAAAAATGTTTAAATTTGATCAGTATATTTTGCCTGCCTATTCTTCTAATACCTCGCACCAAGTTTGTCGGAATGTATGCTTCGTCAGTTCTGTTTATTTTGTGTTAAAAAGATTTATGACTATTTTATAAATGATAGGATGGAGTATGTGTAACGGATAACGTATTGCAATAGTTAATTTAGTTTTAATTAATGGGTGTGAAATTGAAACAATGAAAATCACAACACGACTTTAGATATCGCTTTTCATAAATTAATCATTGAGAACAAAACGCAGAAAAAGAATGAATGAAATAGAACTAATGAATAGTTCTGATAAATATTTGTTTCAAGCAGATACTTATTCCGTATATGCATGGAAAGAAACAATGCATTCCTTTGTATGTATATACAATGTGAAGTTTTAGCAGTTGAACATGTCGAAATAATTTTGGAATAATTTTAATTAAATATCATCACCAACTCCTGATTATTTCGATAATAACACCTTTATTTTATTTGTAACTATTCACTTTCTCATGATAAACGATTTGATTCACTCCATCACCGTCTGTCTTTTAATCTGTCCACTGCTTGTCTTGATGAGATCATTAAATTAATTAGTGTCAAAGATTCTTTCATTTCAGCAAACGTTTTTCCACCTGTTTTTCTTCTTTTTTCTTTTTTGCTCATTAGAATCACTTTTTTTTAACTGTGAAAAAAGTATTCAAGTTTCATAAAAGCCTAAACTAAGTATAAACTTATTAAAATACCAATAGCATCGTCACTTCCTCCTTACAAACTACTAAATAGTTGCAAAAGAAGCAATCCACTTCTGGATCCTTTATTTTTGCCAAATATTTGTATATTAAAAGATTGTGGAACAGTACAACTGATAATGATCACAAATATTCTATATATTTGAGCAGCTAATTTGATTGATAGCGATTAAACTTAGTTATAGAGCTGATAAATATTTTTATGAGTTCCCTTTTCGCTGTTTTACGACCATAATGGTGGACTGATAAATGTAATATTTTAATTCAATCATGATAACAAAACTTTCCTTCCTATTTAAAAATTATGCATTTATATATATAATTTATATATAAGTAGGAGTGATTATTCATATATATATATGTATATATAAATAATATATATATATATATATATATGAATAATCACATTATATATTATTCATATATATATTATTTAT
>RCAB01000570.1:0-37396 GCA_003640385.1 Setaria digitata | reverse complement strand
TTTTTTTTTTTTTTTCTTCTATAAGCTAACTTAACTGGCAACTTAGCTTGATGCAAACAATTCTTTTCTACTTTCAGTCAACGGTGGCAACTGCACTATATCACGCACTTTATCGTTCTGTCTTATCTCTGAAACAACTACACTCTCCATTAACACTTTCATCCGGTTTGGGAAATGAATGCGACAGAGATTGGACGATGTGAATGAATTGAATTTTGGAATTTCATTTCGGCTCTTATTCGTTCGTATTCCATTGTTTGTGTAATATTTAAATTTGTCAGTGATGTTTTTTTTGATGTTCGGGATTTAATGTATTGATTTTAATTAAGTCTATTTTGATTTATTTTCCTATGCTTTTTTTTCTTTTTTTTTTTTTTTTTTTCGGGATAAAGGCCAAAGCGATATCAGTGATGGAAATGAAACTGCTCGATAACATTTCATTCCCAGTGATATGCTTAGACGAAATAAAAGCACTTGACATATTCATTGATTTTATGCTGAAAAATCAGCCCTGTAGAATATCGGCCAATGCTACAGCCAAATGGAAATGCCGACAAGAGTGGGTGAATTATAAAGATGGGAAGAGTACTATAAATACCGACTTTTTCACCAATCAATACGGTTATTTTTCCTTTTTTTCGTTCTTTTTTTTTTTTTTTTTTTTTTCTGTAACTAAACAGAAAAAAGAGTTTAATATTTTTGGTTAGAATTTCTTGCTGTTAATTTTGCTTAACAGTCCATTTTTTTTTTTTTTTTTTTTTTGGAGGGATGTTAATAAATATGTATGATAAACTGTGAAGAATGAAAAAGAAAGCAATGAAGGATTCAATATTTCTTCTACTACTTTTGATTCGTTTTATGTTTAAACTTCGAAACTTCATTGCAAGAAGTTTAAATTAAAATTTGAAATCTCGTAGTGTGGGAAATAGTCAGATCTGCCAATTACTAAGCAAAAATTGACATTGGTCATAATAATATTGTTCTTGTCAAAATGACGTGTGACCAGTGTTTGAGCAGGCTGTCATGCAGTTACAAATAAGTACACGTCTTAGATAACTGGGTAATTTTACATATCGGCAGCACTTAATTACCTAAATGAGTTATATTTTACGGGTTGCTTTTTTTTAATCAGTAGTATTACTTTCTTAACATTATAGGGCACATGGAAATACCATTAGTCGGCGGAAACATTGGTAAAACAACGAATAACGATGGGAAATGTCAAAAAATAAGGCTCAAAGATTATATTGAGATGATGCAGAAGGATAATAGATCAAATGTTATTGGTTATGCTAAAGATTGGCATTTTCAACAGTAAGTTATTCGTAATTTGGTAAATTTTCTTAATTTTTTTTTTTTTTTTGTTTTAAAATTCTTCTTTTCTCTCAATCTACCAATTACAGAGATTCCGGAACATCATACGACATGTATGGATTACCGTCAGTTTTACGATTTGATTGGATTAACAATGAAGTTTGGTCAGGTGGTGAACATGATCAAATAGGCGATTATCGTTTTGTTTATCTTGGAGTCAAGGATACATGGTTTGTTGAAGTTAGTTGAAATAAGTTGATAAATTTTTCAATGAGTGTTGTTTTGAATGTCTTTATTCTAAATTACGCTAAAGTTCAATTGACAAGAACCAAATAGGATGGGAGAGTGAAGGAAAGGAATGAAAGGGTTTGTATATCATTTATCATCAGAACTCATGTATGATTCCGGAGAGGCAGGACTTATTGTGGTAATAGGTAATTGTGAAAACAGTATTCATATAGATCAATTTTATTTATTATTTTTTTTAAAACAAAGTATCTTTTGAAATTTAAATTGGTTTGGTTTCGGTACGTTCGAGGTCGGGAAATCGGTGAACAAATAGTAGTGTGGAAGTTAAAAAGTGGGAACTTTAAAAGAAGTAGAAGGAATAGTAGCGAAATGAAGGAAAATGGCGAGAAAAGAGTCCAAGAGAGGTGCATAAATGGAATGCTCCATTTCGGAAACTGTTTCTAAAGTTCTTGATTCAATTTTTCACATAATACACTTTTTTTTTTTTCAATTTGGGTACTGTTGTTATAGGACTCCATTCCATATGGATGTGATGAGTTCATATAGTTGGTCAGCTAATATTTGCGGACGAAAGCTTTGGTATTTTGTTCCACCGGGTAATGAAGAATATTTTCGAATTAATCGTCATACGTTTCTAGAAGATATTCGAACTGCACAGAGTAAATGGTCAGATGCTAATGTTACATCATTTATTCAAGAGGAAGGGGAAATTGTTTTCGTCCCTTCCAACTGGTATCACCAAGTCCATAATTTGGTAAGTACATTAATTCGGAGTTTCAGTTAAAGCTTTTTCAAAAAATTTAATTCTAAATTCAAGAAATACAATTTTGGAAAATTTTCCATCTCCAAGATTGTCCATTTACTTAGTACAGCAACTTCACTGATAATTTCTAAAATAAATTCATGGTCGGAATGGTATATAAATTCTTTTCCTTCGTATCCATCAATACTGTCGTTAATATTTCGAACCCTGGTTAAAATTTATGATACATCCTTGATTTTTTTGATGATTCTAGGATAGTCCCAATACAATTTAACTCTGAGTGACCACTTTGTTGTGACTTTTCAAAACACTTGTGGCAGTTCTTTGAGGTTAAACATTGCAGATGAAAAGCGTTTTGAAATTTAGGAAGATGCAGTTTCTATCAATCATAATGTTATCAATGCTGGTAATGTGGAATTGCTTATTGAACTGATAATCGGATGTTTATTAGATGTAGACAGGGAGTTAGCCGATTGCAGGTCCTATTTCTCAGTTATGGAGTACAATGCACAGTGCGAGGTTTTCTTTTGACTTTAATTGTTGTAAATGGGATGGCCGAGATGAGTCTCGTAATAATAGAATTGCTGAGAAAGCTAAGCAGAACTTGTTTGCGGTTGATAAAGTTTTGTTTTCCTTTTCTTAAAGAGTTGCGAGCAGATTTGTAGCTGTAGTAAATGGCCTTCTCGAAATGATGTCGAGTTCATTTTCCAAGTTTAATTTTGACCAGAATTTTTATCTTAATCTCTTTTTTCCAGAAAATACTGGCTGCAGATATTCGACTAAACTTAGCACAAGTTAGTTCGTTGCTTGAACTAATCATAGACGACCGAACAAATGATACAGATGAATGTTGGGTTTGTTCAAAGCACTGGTCACTTGCGGAGTGCAAGAAAGACACAAATTGTTTGGAATTTATGAGATCAGTGATCCACGGGAATTGCACTTGTCGATTGGGGGTTGGTGAGATTTGTGACAGCTGTTTACATTTCATGAAAAAATATGAAATTTCTGTTGCTGCTGAATGTCTTGCGCGAATTCGTCATATTAAAGAAGAAAGAAATTGATTGTCGAGCTTGTGTTTAGTGCTCTGAATTATTGTACATATTTGACAAAAGATGAAGTAAAATAGAAGTGAAATTTAAGTTGAATTTTGTTGTGATTTATGCTTACTTTTTCCGCCCAAAAGTTGTAACGGGTAGAAAACTCGGTCACGTAAAAATCAGCAGCCGTGGACTGAAATAACCAAAGAAATTCAGAGTACAAAGGGTAACATTACCTCCATTTCCTCCTAAATGAACTAGTTTCCTAAGTTTTCTTTAATTATCCTCCCGCAAACCTGATATTTTTACAATTATTTATTCATGTTCCAATTAAATGCAAAAGTTTTTATACTTAGTCACTATTAGCATTACCTTCTAGTGCATCTCTAGCGATTGCTTGAACTTTCGCACGAACCATTTTTTTTTTTAAGTTTCTGATGAGTGAGAGGATATTTAATAGGTCCGACTCAGCAACAATTCCAATTTCGTTTGATTTGAAAGTAGCGTTGGATGTTTCGAAATATGTGAAACCAGGATCATGTCTTTAACAGAACGAACTGTTAGACTTCGATTCAATCGAAAATCTGATGCGGGATGAATTTCGCCATGCCATGTGGGAGAGAGTCCCTAATATATTACTTCATTTCTTCACTTATACGTAAATTTGAAGGAAATGTCCCTCAAAACAATGGGATTTCGAGAAATACAAAGTATATGATCCCTAATATATCATCAAAATGAAGTGCTGTTCTTCAGCAGTTAGTATCATACTGTGGTAATACTGTTAGTAAATACCGTACCACTAAATTGATATATGTATTAGGAGAATCCCAAACTATTCCAGGAATATCACCTTTATAACCAGCTCTGAAGTAAACTGGTCGTCCATCCACTAACTGGAATCCTTCGATTCTTGTGAAATTCATATAATAGTATTAATCTTGAATGTGGTACCATAACAGAGCACTGTTCCTCCTTATCTCCATCTGACATGATGTATTGTACGTTGGAATTAATTAAAAAAGAGCCATTAATAAAAAAGAAACACGGAAACTAATTGTAGGAGTATACAATTTATTAATTCCAGGAGATTATCGAGAGTTTCTCGAGTCAAATTTCATCGTAACAAGCATTCTAAAAGCGGAGGTGCCAGGAAATAGGAATGAAACAAATAACAATGCTAGAAAAATATAACAATAATGCAGCATAGTATGTGTGAATATTCTGTTCGAAAAATGAAATAACGTCCTAAAAGAATCCCCAAAAAACTAAAAATTCCGGAAAGTTTATTTTAGAAAATTTCAGTCCTCTAACCAAAGAAGTCTCCAAAAATCCAGGTAAGGAGACAGTACTATGACTTTCACGGATGCCACATCTGTGGTTCCGGCAGGCAATCCGGCCGTCGGCTTGAGTACAACTTGCGACAAGAAATCCCAAGATAGCCACTCAGTAGTGTGTGCACTGTATTTGCTAGTTGAGATAGAGTTAGTTATTTCGGATCCGTCAGGGCAAGTTTAGCCGGAGATGGTTTGGATGTCGGGAGATCGAAGAGATGGTATGGATCATTTGGAAATGGCAAAGAAGAAGAAATCAATAAGACTTGTCTGATCGTCCATTATCGTGAGTAATGTAGATAGGCGGATAAGTCTAAATCTTAATTTTGAGCAGTGTATAAAATTTGGTATGAAGAAATAATGTAAAAATAAGATGGCAAGATTGCTAGAGAGTGGTTAATTTAATTAGTAAGTGACTAGTGGACAAACTTATCCGATATTTCCAGTATTATAATATCCGATGAAATATTTTGAAGTGAGAATCTAAATGCTACCTTATCGTTTCCATTTCCATAATACTATGTGACTGTGATATCGATCTTTTCATGGATTATTAGATTCCTCTATTTTAAATTCTCAGTTACAGGATCATAATTGGCATATTTAATGGATAGCGAAGTTAAAGATGCTAAAGAACCTATATATGATCAGGATACAGGCCTTCTCGAGGTATAACTTTTGTACATATATATGTATATATATATATATACGGTAATTCCAGTGTATATCGTCATTGCTGAGGTTAAAAAGCTCGAAGTTGGGTCTGCGTTTATGGATCTGATCCATCCATTGGATGAGAACTGGGCTCCTGGCTAATATTGCCAGTTTTCCCTATGGTCATAGTAATTATGATCAATAACTGTGAGATTGATAGTATGGCAATATATGAAGATGGAAAGTGAAGAATAGATGCTTATGCCTACGGAAAATGACGATATACGCATATCATCTATCAAATTAAGGTGTAAAGAATGAAATGGAAATTTTTAAAGTAATTTTTTCTCAGACTAAAATAAGAAATATAGCATAAGATTGATAGTCTACTGCTTTACAGTATATCGAAGCATGTACCGCATGTCCAACAACAAGTAGCAAAACGAAGAAACCCTCATCAATAGTAAAAGAAAAACCTGCTCGACGTTGGAAATCTGTAAATTCTCAGTACTGCAGTTCCTGTATGGTACATTTAAATTTCTTTCTAATTTGAGCATTTGTGAAATATATGGCAGAAGTTAGTTGCTTATTTAAATTTGAATATTTGTAACTGATTTTCGGAAATACGTAGCGTTAATTTTTCGGGGAAATAATTACACTATTGAGTTTAGTGGTATAATTATTTTTGGTAGTGTGTAGATACAGTGATGAATATTTTATCTTGAGTATCGATATTAATGATTTTGATTTAATTTGATCAGAATTTTCATGCGGTATATTTGCAGGAAGGTGGTGAGCTTTTATGCTGTGATCGTTGTCCGGCATCATTCCATTTGATGTGCCATGAACCACCCATTGAACGGAACTCTATCCCAAGTGGGAAATGGCTGTGTAATCGTTGTACACATGCAGTAGCGTATGATATTAATTCAAAGGCAGGCAGAAAAATACCGAAATTGGTGAATTATTTTTGCTTTCTTATAGAACTCTTTTCTTTGAAGTTCTCCGTATGTACTTCAAAATCACTAGTGAAAGAGGCTCTCTTATTTCATTCTGTTAATTGTTTAAAAAAATTCTTTAATGAATAGTCGTGGTCCATAATTTTTTGAATGAAATATTATGTTGCCGGTATTCCGTCAAAAAGGTTTAATGCTGCCCTTTCATTCTGTGAATTGTAAAGTACCAGATTCAGGCCTGGTCATTTGTTATGAGTAATCTGTTTTAGATTTTTGATTCCAAATTCAAATATTTTACCAGGAGAATATTTATAATGTCATTTTGATTATTCCAAAAAGATTAAGTAACTAATATAGTGAAGTTATTAGTGATACTAATAATCACTGTTAGTATTTCCATTATTTTGCCAATTTATTAGCAAGTTTTTCAAACGCATATTTTTGTCATAATTGCAGCAGTTGCTTTTCATATTAGTCGATAAAAACTTTGTCAATATGCGTTTTCATTTTTGCTTCAGTGTGAAATATTATTTCTACAATATGTTCCTTTTATCTTTCGCAGGATACTGATAGTTCCTCATTGGATACACGACGAAATCATATGACAATATCCAATATTATGGAGCAAAACACAGATAGTGGCCTAAGTGCATTAGCAGTGTTGGCTGATGCTGCTTTAGCTGCAAATGCGGAACAGTTCTCCTTACCACACGATTTATCTTCTGAAATTCCATCTTTACCATTCGATGAACGATTAGTGTCTGCACATCCAGTTCCACCATCGAAAGCACTGTGTCATCTCTGCGCATCGTTAGTTGCTCTTCTTTTTGTAAAATTCTAGAAGAAGGAGATAATTGACTGGTATTTTATTAAAATTTAAATTTATAAAAATAAAATTTTCAAGGAAAAAAGGACTTCTTTTCCTTCAGCGTCACTTGAATAAAAATGAAAAGCGGGCTTCCAAAAGTTTACATATCCTATCACGGTTGCTTTATAGAAATATTGACTTAATGTCGCTGAAATAGAAAAATAAAATGCAGGAATTTGCACCTAACGTGATATTGCTTGGATTAAAAAGCTGCTGTAAATATTCACAGTGAAGTCTGTCAATTTGAATTTTAGAAGGAATGAGAAATCCGCTATTATTCAGTGTGATTTTTGTTCACTTTGTTATCATCTCGATTGCCTTACACCTCCTCTTCCTTCGGTACCGAAAGATAAATGGATGTGCCCAGCTCATGTGGAACATATTTTAGTTAGATTTTGAATACTTTTTTCATTTATATTTTTTTGTATGAAAAAAAAAAATTTTGGTACTCTACGAGGATATTTCAGAAAGTATTTTAAACCCTGAATTATTGAAGTCAGATTTTCTTATAACATAAGCGTCATAAACAATAGGCTTACGTTTTTATTTCACCAATGTTTGACCATTTTAAACAGTTAAACAAGTATCATAATTTTTTAGGATCGAAAATTAGCAAAAACACTTTCACTGCGTAAACGATTGTTTATCTGGCGGAAATATGCTAGACAGCCAGTTGACGAACATTTGATTAAAATTTCATTCCTTAAAAAAACTCTTTTGGAACGGGAAGCTAATGTCACAACTGGAGAAATCAATACTAAAGTTTGTTAATCTATTCTTCCTTTGTTTACCGAGGAGTTTTTTTTTTCCAGAGCATTATGTTTTTATCTGTGTAAAATTATTTGATCGTTTTGGTTTTTATGCTGTGTCCTGTTGTTTACAATTACATTTTGAGATATTATTTTGACATTTATTGCTTGGTTTTTTTTATTATTCTATTGGGTGGATAAGGTTCATATGGAATTATTTATGATTTTCAGTAAGAATAATAGAGTCTCAAAGATTGCTAGTGTAGCGTAAGGATCAATGATTCAACTTTCTCTGGTAATTTCATAGCAGCATATTAATTATGATGAATATAAGTTTCCTTCTTCAAAGCATTCGACATCTGCGTGACTTAACAAATTAAGTAGTAAGTTTTGTAACTTCAACTTTTGATTTTTCTACTGTATTTTAATTTTTTTTTTTTTTTTTTAGAGAGTTGAACAGAAGTTTTCTGTACCTGACTGTATTAAGAAACTGTATGAAACACGGTGGAACCGATGGAAAAAAGATGAGCTGCCAAGTGAAGAGGAACAAGATTTATGGTTTAAAAATATTGTGCGAATGCAAAAAATGCAAGTTGAGCTAGATTTATCCAGAGATACCAGTATCGATTTAGATCAGAAACAAGATAAGACTAATCCTGAGAAGTCGCTGAATGTTGTGGAGGATTCATCAACCAGTGAAACTGCGGAATTGCGACTTCAGCCAGAATCAGAAAATAATGTTCACGTGCGGTGTTCTGCTTTGGTAATAATTTTAACTGAAGTTAATTCTTGATCGAAAATGTTTTTATTTCATCAAATTGGAAGATGAAACTCATCGTCTGCTTTCTCAACTTTTCAGGCAAATTTTCTAGAACCATCGTTACTGAAACGAATTCGACGTGGGTGCTTATCGATGATGGAAAATTCGAGAAATATGGAGCACCGTATTATCGGTTCTCTTGCTTGTCAGAGGTTGGAGCAGTTGGTATGTACAGCTGAAAGCTCTCGAAATATTAAAGGGACAAAATTTGAAGCAAGTAAATCTTCTGGATATTTTCACACATGTTAATGAGGAGGGGTAATCTCTCAAAAACAATTATAATTTCTTGATCCCAGGAAATACTGTATTTTTTGACTTGTGAAAGAAGCTATTTTATCTTTAACTATATATTTCTGATCTAGTTACATGTAACTTACATATAATTTCCTTTTATTTAGAAGTTTTACATGAAGATATACCGGTGTTAGCAGTATTAAAAGCCAATGATATGGATGCATATCCTGTTCAACAAGTCACCACATCCATAGGGGTCGATTTATCTTGCGATTTTAATCTGAGAAAAGTTGCACCGCTTTGCCGGGCCATTGCAGGGCGCCATGCTGTGCTGCTGTTTAATAAAGTTAGTCTTTTTCTTATCGTGACATCATTATCTTTATTTGATGCTTAGGCTGTATTCGCTTAATTACACGTTTTTTTTTTTTTTTTTTTTTCGAGCCACATCTTTTTTATTGATTTTCATAGGATTGAATTATATTAAAATATGTTAGGAAGAAAATTTTTGCTTTAGGAGAAAAAATTACTTTAGAACAAAATTTGAAAATTTCCAAGTGGAATTTGTCGCAACATAAAGCAGTAGTTGGAAAAAAGTAGTTGCGCTTGTTATTAATCTTATCTCTAAGAATACGCGGGATGGTCGGACTTCCTTTAAAACTCTCGTGAATTTCTTCCTCAGCAAATGATTTAAAAGGGTCTGTAAAAATTTAAGATTAAAAAGTAAGCATTCTGATAAACGAAAATTTAATTGCAGAGTTATATTTTATATTTCGGGATTAATGTGCTAAAATTTTTCGTTCTTTTAGGTTTTTAAATGTTATTTTGACTTTTTTTTTTTATTTTTAGGTTTCTCGGCGATTTGAACTAGTTCTGAAACATGGCGATCATTTCCGTGTTGATGGAATAACTTACAGAAATAGTGACGATGGTACTGCGAATGTTTTTCTTTGTTCATGCGCCTCCCTTAATAATGCGAACTATAAACATGAAATTGCATATTTACGTCACGGAAGTGTTATTGATATTGGTTGTGCACGACTGATTTTCGCCTCTTTCTTCTAGGATCGCTTCATAGGGACGATAGAACTTGTCTGTTGCTATAATCATTGCATATTTCGACTGGTAGTTCAGAGATAAAAATTAACTATACTGAGAATAAATCATTATGTTTGTAATAATCATGAAGTCTGTGCGGTCTTTTAATCGGTTCATTTTTTATGAATACTGTCGTTTATAATTCATAGATCTATTAATAGTATATTATTATTATTTCACTATTATTTTTATTTTTATTTTCATTATTGTTAATTACTATTAATTATTATTACTATTATCACTATTATTGTTATTATTTACTCATATGCTCAATTCATAGAGCTTTTTGAAGAAACCTCACTGTTTTTAGTGATATACTTTGTGATTTTTGTTCCTCAAAAGTTTTATTGTCCAATTTTCCAGTAACAGTTGATGTGTTATGAATATAAACACGAAATTTTCTCTGGGAAATATTAAAACATATGTAATGATTTTGTTGGGGATTTCATATCAGCTTACGGTTGGAGATTAAATATTATAGTTGTTGTGATTGTTTTTATGTTGGGATTCATGTCCGGTTGTAAGTTACCAAACTGTTTTTTTTTTTTTTTTTTTCAAGAGAAGAGAATTGAAATAAGATATAAGCTGCTGCTTTAATTTTTTCATCTATTATTTTATTTCATGAAAAATGATGTACATTTTAAAAACAAAAAAAAAGGATTTTAAATTTTCAAAATTGTTGATTTGTTCGACCTTTTTTTGTATCCATTATTTACGTTTACGTATACTTCCCTACCGTTCCATCCTTTTTTTATTTTGTCACCTTAGCTTTTTGCATTCCGTATTTTCTTATCATGAAAGTAAAAGCGGAAGATATTTGATTATTCTTAAATGAACGTATCCATTATTAATTATAAATATTGTTTGGATTGTTTTTGTCTAATAGCAAATTCAATTCAACAGTGGCTTTTATCAGTGAATAATCGTGACCATCAATTGAGGAGCTTTCTAATGAAGTATATCCTAATTTTGAAGATATTGGTACAAATAAAGTAAATTTGAAACTGAATTCGAGGGTTTTGAAATGAGTTGAATTAATCTGTTTTGGCGGAATTGTGTGTATTTCGATATTTCAGATGATCTGATGCGCAAAGGGTAATTTTTAGACACATGTTTATGGGACATTTGTTGTGGATAAATAAATACGAATTTAGAAGCTTGGTTTGGTATTTGTTTGTACTGAAATTTGAAGAAATTTTTCCGCCTGACCCGTTGGGATCTAGTTGCTTATTTTCTTAATTTTCAAACTTCATTGAAAATTTGACAACCTTTTTTTTTTTTGTCAATTTTCTCATGATGCCACTTTGTATATGGGCAGTTTATTTTTCGTTTTCTCAATCTTGCAGTAGCTTTAATTAATAAATCAGGATAGATGAGACAAGGATTAATATGATCAATGCAATATATGGAAATTAATAACAAAAGTTTAATTCCTTTTCATTCTACAATGGTTATGTTAGTTAGTGATCATTTTGCTGTATAGTATTTTGACAGTTGACATTATTTATAATTGAAATTAATATTATTTAGATGATTAGATGATTTTCTCTTTTTTTGTCTTTTTCTGGTCTTCCAACTGATTATGTTAATTACCAATCGTGAATTACGAATCATTTGAAGACGAATGATTGATTATATTCAATGTTGAAGTATTGGAATTTTAGCAGTCAGAAATAGTAACGGAAAATTCATGACATCTTATCAGTCCAGATGTTAATGTATTAATGATAAATTGAAAATTTTAAAATTGGTCGCTGTTTACTGTTTAAAGGAAACTTATTCTATTTTGTATTTTTCTGTAAGGAATAATTTGTAATACCCTCTTCTTTTATTTTTTTAAATAATAAAAATATACTTTTATTGTCTATGTCGTTTTAAAAATGATTCAATAGAAATTAGGAAGACTGATTGTATTAAATACCTTAAAAAACAATAAAATTAGAAATTATTTTATCTCTTCAAATTTATACTTGCCTCTGTTGCGATCATTGCAAATCTTAATGGGAGATGTTCATATCAAGTATAAGGTGAAAACATTTTTGTAACGAATATTTATGTCCTAAAAATATCATTTAAATGCGTAAATATTTATTAACTAATAATCGTAATTGAAATACGATAAAGGTCTGATGATTTTATTTCCATTACTTATGTTCATATTTCACTGTTTTTGTTCTATATTCTAGGAGGAAATTAGGAAGTATCCTATATTGTGCATGCATTTTGTTATTGTAAACTATACTTTTAGTAAGTCGAAGGGAAATGAAAAAAAGGATATACTCTCGAGGTATTTTTTTTTTTTTTTTTTTCTAGAATTCTAGGATCCTGCTATTTCTTACAAATTAAAAAACAATGCTATTTGGAACTTTCGATTGATATACTGAAAATAATTAATCTTATTTGTCCCAGAAAAAATTTCTAAATTGATAGAATCAGTTCCATCATTTTTTCAGCAAGACTAATCTTTACCGTGATCTCTACAAATATATATATATGCATTTCTTGTTATTTGCAAAATTAAATTACAGTATGTGTGTTTTTAATTACGCATTTAGCAAATCTATGAATTTGGTATCACTGGCATAGAGCAGCATTTATTTTTTATTTTACTATTTACAAAATTAAATTAAATTATGAGCTTTCTTTCAGTTAATTATTCATTTGACAAGTCTGAATCGATGAATTGGTTTCATTTTTCAACTTTTTATTATTATTTGCAGGATAAAAATGCTTATAATGTGAGCTTTATTTGGTTATATTTGTGGGAATTTGATGAGTTTGGTGTATTGATATAAAACATGAATTTCGTTTTCATTTCTCGCTATATGTAAATGCTTAATTAAAATACTTTTATCAATTATTCAATCCGATAAGAAAGACAATATTCCTGTACTTTTTCTTTTTTTTTTTTTAACCTTTATCAATAGGATGATATTTTGTGGCAAAAGAGAGAGCAGTATACAATTCGTTCATTTTTTTTTTTTTTTTTTTCCATATTCTTCATTTCCATTTCTTCCTATTCTATATTTTTAATATGGAAAAAATAAATGAGAAAATGATGAACTATTATTCATTTATGTTTGCTTTTCGTTTTCTCAATCAAACATTTGTGAGGATTTAATTTTCTCATTTCTTTTTTTTTTTTTTCCCCTCTTTTCTTCGTTTCATCGATTTTGTAGTAGCAGCAGTAGTAGTAATAGTTCGTTCTTGCCGTTGTTGCCTCAATAATTCTACTATAAATTTGCAAATAGCGTGAAACCAGGTAGGGAAGTAGTAGTTATTGTTCGTTATTGTTATTGTTCTATTTCCTTGTTGGTGTTATTGCTGCTGTTGTTGTTGTTGCTTCAATAATTCTACTATAAATGTGAAAATAACTTCAAATTAACCAGGAAAAAAAAAAAAAAAAAAGAAAAAAGAAAAAAGACGACTTTTCTAATATCTATATATGATTTATTTTGTAATGAAATACAACTAATGTAAGCGGAAGTTGTTTCTTTTTTCTGAAAAATGCAATTTTTTTTTTTTTCATCATGTTTAAATTCGTAGTATAATGAACATCTTTCATGATTTCATCATGAATTATTCCTATTTAAAATTGAGCATATTTGTTGTAAAAGAAAGCACTTGTATAAAATTAAAATCATTAAATACTTTTTACACATTGATGAAAAGAAAACGGGGAATAAAATTGCATCTGATAATATCAAAAAGAGAGACGATAGCATTTTAGGTAAGCTATGGAAATTTTAGCTATTAAAGAAGTTTTTTTTTTTCTTTTTTTTTTTTTTTTTCAGCAAAAAAATTTTGTCACTTCGTTTATTGGTTTAGTCATTTATATTTCATTTATTTCTAAACTAATAATATCTTGAATGTAAGTGCTAGCAAACGATAATACATTCATTCAAGGTGATTTTTTTTTTTCTAAAAATACTAAACTTAATTATTATAAGAAAGTTTATAAATTTTGATCTAACAAATAGCAATACCGATATTTCAGATAATTAAATGATATATTAACATTAACTACTATATCTACTTTTTATATATAAATATATATAGAAATCTTTCCTTTTTTATATTATTCTTTCATTATTACCATTTAAAATGAATTTCCAAACATAAAAAAAAAAGTTAAATCAATATTTCGTTTGTTTGTTTGTTTGGTTTTTTTTTTTTGCATACATTTCAGTTTCGTTTCACTAGATACACAAATATACTTTATAATATCATCTTATATTCTTTTTTCTTTTTAGGCCTTCGTTTTATTGACGAAATTTTCTTCCCATCTTTCCAGTCATCCTTTTCTGATTCGTTGTTTGTTTCATTCTGATTATTTTAGCAATTTCATTTGTTTAGATTTGACATATTTTCCTCATTTTTTGCTTCTTTTTTTTTCCTTTTTAAATTAGTTTCATTGTTTTTTTTTTCCTTTTTCTGGTCTTGAATAGTTTTAAAATGAACTTTTTTTTTTAATGTATGATTTAAAGAAAAAAAAAAAAAAAGGAAAAAAGAAAATGAAAAGAAAAGAAAGGAAGAAATCTTCGTTAGTGATCAAAGAAAAATAATGCTACTGTTGCTACTGGTATATTTCATTAAGTTGAAAAAAAAAGAAAAAAAAATCGTTAACATGCCAAGTATAGAATTACGTCAATGAATTCTAATTGATGGGATTAATGCATCAATTATAAATTAGTCTGATTAATAGAGATGCCAGAGACTGCTAAACTACCATGACTAAGTTCTTACTTATTTTGTCCTAGACGGAAAAGGAAAAGCATAACATATTTGATCCTATAAACAGTTGATAAAATGAGCTAATTAAATTGTGCCTCATTTGCTTTTCGTGAAGGAAATATTGTAGCAAAGGTATGAGGCAAGCTTTAGTTAGCACTTTGGAGAGAAAAAAAAAAAAAAAAAAAAAAACAGAAACTAGACTGATAAAGAATTAGCCAGCAACTCTGCCTCTCGATCCATCTAATCTCAACAATTTCTTGTCATGGAAACGACCGACAATCATTTATGAGAGTAATTACCATTGAAGGCTTGCATAGACCCAGGCATGATAATATTATCTTTCATATACTTTTCAGAAGTGATAATCCTGGAGCGTATCATATCAAAGATGCGTCGATGTTCGTCATCGGCTTCAACGGATAATCGTATACGTGAACCGTTAACGGAAGCCGAACTACGAACACGACCAGTAATAACACCAGAGGATGTCTTACGCCTTAATAAAATTACCGATGGTTTGTTTTTAGTTTTGTTGCAATGAAATAAAATCATACTGGAAATGTTGAATAATTTGATTTCTTTGTTTTTTTTGTAATTCTGATCAAAATTTTAAAATTGAATTAAAATTCTCGAAATTTTCTGGTAGAAGTGAGTGAAAAATAGTGATTCATTGATGTATAATGTATTATTGGAAGTTAGAGGGAATTAATTTATCGATATAAAATTTATATGGATCATATCGATGTGTGATGTTAATTTAGAGAGAAGTGAAATTTTGCACCAGTGAACTTTCGTGATATAAAATGACTATTTAATAAATAAGTGTATAATTTCCACTTCTATTAAATATTAACTCTTAACTATTTATTCCACAGGAAAAAAAATTGATTATTCTCTCCAGACTAAATACTATTAGTTTCTTCCTTTTTTTTTTTTTTTTTTCTTCAGATTACTTATGTGAACCGGATGCAAACGTTTACGATATCGAATTTACGAGGTTTAAAATTCGTGATTTAGATACGGATCAGATTTTATTCGAGATTGCTAAGCCTACTGCTGGTAAGTTAGTGAATGTTTCCCAGAGTTTTACATCAAATTTCAAGTTCATTCATTATTACATGATTAAATGGAAAATAATTTATCATCGTAATTGTAGTATTGCTAAATGAGAATTGTTAAATGCCTTCTAAAATTTTAGAAGAACTCGATATTGATAATCCAAATTTGGAGACATGCGCTGATGTGGGTGCTGCTCGTTTTGTTCGTTATCAGTTCACTCCTGCATTCCTACTTTTGAAACATGTTGGTGCAACGTAGGTCATTTAAGTAATATATTTAAGATATGCTCGAGCAAAGTTTGTTTATTCGTCTCTAAAAAACTGGGAGAACTGATGAAAAATCTAAACTCACTGAGCTAAACTAAGAAATTTCGTTGAATTTTAAATTGAAAGTTTCTTAAAAAAAAAAAAAAAAATATCCTTCAAATAATGATTATTTCGAGGTTGAATTTATTATTGGGAGTAAGTGAGTGAATAAATAAAAAGATTTTTTTTTCCTTCTGATGTCTCTGTTTCTTCAATTATCTTTGACATTAGAGTATTGAAATTTAATCCCATTGAAACATTGTAAAATTTCATAAATAAATAACCTACTGTCTGTAAATCCGACTCTTCTTTTTTTTTTTTGTTTTTTTATAATGGTTTTGTTTGATATAAGCGATAAATAATTGTTTCAGAGTTGAATTCAATGTTGGCAATAAACCGGTGAATAAATTTCGGATGATTGAACGGCATTTCTTTCGTGATCGTCTTTTAAAAAGTTTTGATTTCGAATTTGGTTTCTGCATTCCGAATAGTAAAAATACATGTGAACATATTTATGATTTCCCACAACTCTCTGAATCGTTGAGTTAGTTTTCCAACAATGAAAAGAATTTTTTTTTTCTATAATTTTACAGTTTTTCTTTCAATATTTTTTTTCTTTTTTCTTTTCATTTGATGAAATGCAACGAATTCCAGACTTTTCTTGCAAATTTGTCATTGGCTAGAAGTAGATAGTATTGGTTTCCAATAGTTTTTTTTTTGTACTTCCATTACAATTTATGGTAATCTCTAAGGATTTATTAGATGTATGGGAAAGAAAGATGAAAAAAAAAAAAAAAAAAAAAAAACATTACTGACATTACTGTGAGTGTAGAAAAAAAAGACGAAAGTATTATTTTTTCTTTTGTTCATATTTTCTTCGTAATGCTTTTTTCCTGATGGATTTAGGGAAAATAGGTTTTGGAAATGATATGATTAATCCAACTGTTGATTAGTTTATATCGTTCTATATATTGTTGTAAATTTTTTTTTTTTTTGCGAACTTTTCAAGATGAAAGGAATGGTATGGTAGTAAGTAAGAAGTACTTGATAATATTCTTTATAAAATCTGCTCAATATCACCAACTAGATAGTGTGTGGTGTCTACTTAATAAGCTTTACTAATTAATTATCAAATTACCACTCATTTAGTGAGCTTAGCATACCTTTCCATTCATATTATCACATCATATATATTTGCATTAAACGTTGACATCTTGAAAACAAGCATTAATCCACCTTTTTTTTTTTTCTTTTTTTTTTTTCTCCAGAAGTCAGTGTACAAATTTGTCATCTATTAGCCATCAGACTGTTCATCTTTTCGTTAAACTTTTTCCTCGTATATAATTCGAAAAATTAAATCAAATTTTAACAACAAATACTTTCAGTAAATGAAATGATTTCAAATCCATACGAAACACGTTCTGACAGTTTTTATTTTGTGGAAGATCGCCTAATAATGCACAACAAAGCCGATTATGCATACAATGGTGGTGAATAATTTGTTTTTACTCTGCTTTTCAAATTTTTAAATGAAAAATTTTTGTTAAATTAAATAAGATGTAAATGTAAAATTAAAAAAAAAGTGTAAAAGTAAAATTATGTTTTATAAAATTAACGTGATGGTTTTTTCTCTTCCTGTTATTCTCTGTAATTAATACTAATTAAAGAAAAAGAAGAAAAAGAAGCTAAGAATAATTAAATTCACAAATACATTCATGCTTTTTTTACTCATAGATCGTTTTATCACTTTGATCATCTGTATGGATTATTCGATTCCTTTTATCAGTTCCACTTTTTATATCATAATATTAGTCTTTTCTTTTTTCATAAGCTTATTTTCGATTTAATTTATTTATTATTTCGAATTTCTATTGCGGAAAAAATCCCATTTACATTTACGAAAATTTGACTCTATCTAAAAGAAAAGAAAAAAAAAATATTTGCGTAAAATTTGCTTTTAGTTATGAGACTGTAATGTTTCACGGATTTTGATGAAGCGAAGAATGGTACTTTTCTGAGGTTTTTGGTGAACTATTTCAACAAGGATTAGAAGTGGAGGGAAAAATATTGCTTAGTAAAGTGAAAGTTTAAAACTAAAAACACTTCACCTTTTCAGTTCTTTATGATCCGATCAATTATTATATCAGTCGAAGCTCTCATTCATCCCTGATAATTGATAATTACTTGATTATACATGCTAGATAATAATAATGTTCACACCTCGTGAGAGTGGACGATGAATAATTTGAAATAATTTAGCAAATTAAGAATATTTCTTACTACTTGGTTTTCCTTTCCTTTTCTTTTCGGGTCTTCACTTTCCCAATAAAAACTTATCGCTTACTATACGCAACGTCTTATTTTTCCATCCATTGTATTTGATTACTATTCTTGAATATTTTTTTCCTTTTTTTGAATTATCAATTAAATAGCAATTAATTCTATTATAACAGTGCGCTATGATTGCAACAGTATTATTGTGATTAAAAATTGAGGTAATCAATAGTGAATGCTTTCAGATTTTAATTTGAATAGATAATCGAAATTAAAATATTCGGATGAGGAATTAAAGTGCGAAGAGGTTTGATGGATTTCGATGAAACTCTTTCTGCTGCACTTATTACCTTAATTTATCCATGTTCAGTGTACAGTATTGATTAGGGTCGTTATTTTCATGATTGATAACTGATTTTTATGACTTGATGTCCGATATTTCTCGCGCATAATATGATGCATTTTGGGTGTGAATCACGACAGATCTGGATGATTAGATTGTATATTAGATGAATCCAAAGTGTTTTCATAAAACATCTCTCATCATTACGCAATCATAGGTGTGGATAACAGCAAGTTTTAATGGCTTCAGATCACTCAGTAACCATAATAAGAATCCATTCAACGGAACCGATTATTTTTGAACGTGAATCCCAAAAACTAAATGATTACATATGACAACATATATGTTTTTGCAAATATATGTGTATAGGAAGATGATATGAAATTCACAAACAAAACCAAAAACGTTGTGTATGTCAGAGAATAGTGTTCACCAATTTTTTGAAGCGAATTTTGCAATGGATTCAGGAAACTTGGATCTAAATCGAGAAATTTTTATATTTCATGTTTATCGCGCGTTTTGAGGATAGTTAAATAGATATAAGTAATTATCCACCAGGTTCTAGAATTTTCCACGCATCTAAAACCTAATTCCCGCTAATTGTAAAAGNATTATCCACCAGGTTCTAGAATTTTCCACGCATCTAAAACCTAATTCCCGCTAACTGTAAAAGAAATCCGATAACAAGATAGAAGCCAAAACGTAAATACATCCCATCAAAAATATATAATTTTATATAATATGTTATTACATATTTCATTCTACACCTCCTCTACTCTGTGCTTGAGTTTCCGTCGTTTTCTGCTTTTGATGAACCTTTCAAGCGGATGGTTTGAGAAAAGAAGAACGAAATTGGGATTATACGTCTGTATCACAGTAATATTTAATACAGCCATAAGCATTTTCATGACATCATCCACACGCCCATTAATTATAAGGTCAGCTTTCCGATCCTCAATTAAAAGAAATGATTAATTTAGCGTACCAGAACTTGATTCATCTAGCTAATATAAGTACCTGAACTGAAAAGGAACAGAAACCCCGTTGCAAAGAATCTCTTTTCCCAATTACTTATTCTATGTAACGCATTTATTCTACCTGCGATAAACAGAACTAAATAAATAGATTTGTCCACCGAAAATGTTCTTAATTTCCAATACAGAAAAATTTACAAGAAACTTTAGCCTTGTGTAGTCTGAAAAAAATAACAGCTGAATGAAAACTCGTCTAAACTTACGTGTTTTGTTTTTGAAAGATTTATAATGACCAATTTGCCACCATTTTTCTTCGTCAGAAGAGGTAGATCACCAGCAGGAGTTATTTGGAGTGTTGTGCCCATACAAATACTGAGATCGGCATTCCTGCAGTCAATGAACAAAATCGAAGAAAAAAAAAAGACTTAAATAAGCCACTAAAAAATACTGAAATTAGGAGAAATGAATTAACAATGAAAACACGATCATCTTCAAGAGAGGCTGACAACTAAACAGATGGTCTACTCGATATGCAACTAACCATTTATATCATGCAGTAGAATGGAGTATTCAATTCTTTCAAAGTTCAAAAGAAAAGAAAATGCAATGATAACCTAGCGAATTTATTCGCTGTGCGAAGATCTTCCTCCGGTAATGGATCTTCCCAATCCAAACAAACATCATGCAGGACTCCACGACATGGTCGTCCAGTATTTGTACCCTCACATTGCTTTCCTGTGGGTTTTAATCCAATACTTCCAGTTGGTGCAGTTCGATAATATCGTCTGAAACACTTATCTATTATTCTCTTCTTAGCCATTTTTCCTGACATATTCTTTTGTGATATCTGGTGAAAGGAGAGAAAAAAGAAGAGAGCAAGAGAAAGAAATAATTCATTTTCTGTGTAGATACTGTAGATAAATCAAATCACAACATTCTAAAATGTTGAAGTATGATCTAAAAATTCATGATATTGATGTAAAACGAAGGATCCCGATCACCACCTGCCACATCTAGAACATTTCTCCAGAAATACATTTCCATGAAGTTCGGCGATACGATTCAATGGATATCCTGAACGGATGTGCAAACCATCCACATTTTGGCTTATAACAAATCTGAAACTAGGATAGCTGAGCTTCTTACCGAACTGTGCAGATCAGAAAAACACTAAGAATTAGCCCACTTCTCAGCCAATGCTTGCCTTTAAACTGCACAAAATATTCAAGAAATTTTTTAAAAATTCCGAAAATACTTTTACTCAATATCAGATAGTGCAAAAGAAAAAAAAAACAATCCATCTCCTAATTAATTTAACGACTACTTTGACAGTTATGGTAGTTCCGGGCTATGTTCATCCCAGAAAGCATTTCAACCGCAATATGCGATCATCCACTACCAGTCCTAGCGCTCCCGGCGCTTCTTTTTGCTGTGAAATGAAAACTCCAGAGCCCCTTCCTTTCACATAAGTTTTTAACAAACAATAATGAATCTATGGCACTTACTTGACAATATTTTTGTTTTCCAGCGCGTTAATCCCATAATGAGTATAGGTTGGCGAAGCATCAGCAAAACTGACTCCATCATCAGCCGGTTCATTGCGAGCTTCCAAAGTCCATAATCCTTTGGGACCGCGGAAATCCGGTATACCTGCTGTAGTACTGATACCAGCTCCCGTATGCAAAACACAACAACGACTTGCCAAAAGTAACTTTGCAAGCTGGTTCACTTTCTGCTCTAGTATTTGGTAGTCATCGGCAACCTGAAATTCAAGTATGATACTTCGAATCCAATAACTATATAAATACAATCTTTTAACTAAAGTTACTCCGCACTTAATTAAATAGGAAAAGTGCTGCAACAGCTGTTTTTCAGGCTTACTACATTAATTAGTGAATACAACTTCCAAGACAAATCTCCGAAGTTTCTTACGGAAAACCATAATCACCTAAGGCACGCACTTAATTTGTAGTTTACTGCTGAATATCGCAGAATTTTCTGAAGAATTCAACTTTCACGATGCAAAACTACGACAAATGCAACTAAATAGCGGAAGGAAAAAAGTCGGACACAGTAAAAAAACAGAATCCAGAAAAAGTGATAAAAAGATTGAAACCTCAGGCAAACCTAGAACACCCTTATTCTCATATGGTGATAATGCTTTCGCATAGCTCACAGCCATTGTACCATACCATCCATCAAAATTACTCTCAAGCGAAAAAAGTGTCCATCCTTTCGCCAATCACCCCGATCCATCGAATCACCACAGCCATTCTCACCGTTCTCATTAAGTTTTCTTCAATTTCTGGAAGCAATATTTGGCCTATACCGTAAAATACTGAAAGGATTAATACACAGTGAATACAAACCACTCTTTCACTTTCAAAGGGTATCGGAAACGAAACATATTTGGAACTTTTTAAACACTACACTTCTTCCAGAAAGCATTCAGTTCCTAATTACTAGAGAGACACCGAACTCAACAGGAAAACTGATCGAAGATTTGGATTAGTTATAAATTCTGCAACGATTACATATTCCTCCTGAACTTTACAATCAGTATAAAAAAAAAGCCTCTTCCAGTCCAACTATTCAGCAAATCGCAATACATGTATTTCGTAGCTGATTTTTTTACATTTTAATTATAAAGTTTCGAATGAAAAGAAAAAAAGAAAATCGCTACAATATGTAGCACAAACAAACAACAACCATATTCCTGCAACACTGAACAATACAGCTCTCAGACTTATTGCATATCGTGACATNCGAATGAAAAGAAAAAAAGAAAATCGCTACAATATGTAGCACAAACAAACAACAACCATACTCCTGCAACACTGAACAATACAGCTCTCAGACTTATTGCATATCGTGACAAACAGAGTAGCATAGACCAAGTCAGCGATCCGCAGCGATGTTATATTACAAACGGTTTCCTTAGGCCACGTCATCGTCGCCCAGCGAGGGTTTCAGTATGGATCTTTTTATCCGGGTTTGTGTTTGGTCGTGGTTTGTTAACTTTTTGAAAATGCCTGTTTGTTGGAGGGTTTTTTTTTTCACTGTCGTACCGTTGGTCGGTGATCTAAGTGAGATGAGAGGGCTTGAATTGTCTGTCTGGTATGATAGACGATTTATGTGTGTACATAATTGGTAAAAGACAAGAAATAAGTACGATGAAGAGAAGGTAGAAAGTGAACGAAAGTTTTGAAACATCGGCAGCTGAAAGTTGACATATGAAGTCTCTGTGGCATAAATTACGAGCAAATTAGGCAATTACAGGAAAATATACTAAGATTCTAATTACACATATAAAAATTTCATATTGATGTTGCATATATATATTTATATTTATATATATAATAGAAATTTTACATTGCTTCGTTATATGTATGTACATTTTTTTCTTATATGATTAAGCAGAGGCGACGTTTCATCTTTAACATAACACAATCCGAAACGAACTTCCCTCTTTCTTTATGCTTCTAGGTTATATTACAATTAGTCTCTTATTAGTATTCTAAAGATCATGCAAAAAATCTTTCAACTTCCCTTCTATGAATGATATTTTTGGTGCTAATCGAAAAACGAATTTTCAGGATTTATCCCATCTGAATGTAATTTTTAGATTATCTTTGATGTTTTGTATTTGTGTTAAGCTTATCGTGTTTGTATCAAATGACCAGCTAAATATCGGGTGGATTCTGTATAAAACATTTCAATTTTTTTTTTTGCTTTCTTATCCCAGGCATATGGGAATATTTTTGTCTTTTCTTTGGGAAGAACAACAAACAACAGTATTTTTTAATGGAAAATTGAATTTAGAGCATTTTCATTTGTGTTTGATTCGTGGTTTTAACCAGATGATGGCCAAAGATATGGACGCAGACATCGATGTAACATCGATGGCCGATGACGGTATCCTGAATCCTTACAAGGTTTCTTTGGGTAGTGATAAGAATGTCGATAAAGAGGTCTCTCTTTTCTTTGAATGATCTTTAACATTGACCTCGATTAAGAAAGTGGGAGCGCTTAAAGTTTTGGGTTGAAATGCTAGGAATATCGTTAAAATTGACTCTCCCTCATTAATTGTCAAGTGATTTTACTTCGATATTCCTTACAGTTTCTTTGGAGTCTTGTAATATTTGAACTACGGAACTAGTACTCTGGAATTTGCGGTTTTAATAACTCATTTAGATCTCCAAAGGATATGTTAGAGCCACTTAGAGAAAGTAGTGTTCCAGGCTTATTTAAGTAAACTTACGGAAAGTAAGCTCACACAAGCTATGGAAGAACATATGTTCGATGGAGAAAGTGCGGAGCAAGAACAAAACGAAAGTTTTGATAGCAGCGATGGAAATTCATATGGTGCGAGGCAGTCGAGAAAGTGACATTCAAAATCTTTAAAATAGTTTGACCTTCATAACAACTGAATGATAATTTGATCGAACTGAATTTAAAAATTTTTATTCTGTTCTTTTCGGTTATGTTGAGTTTTATTTTGTACAGTGAATAATAATATTCAATATTTTTATAATTTAACACATTTTAAAGTGGGAGAAGAAATGATACTGAGAAGAAATAATACTATGATGGCATTGATAATTCTGATAAATCATCTTGTTAATTCATTTACAAAAGTGTGGGGCCAAATTATTGGTATTATCCAACATAGGATAATAATCGTGGCATTAGGGGCTTTTCAATGAATCTGGAATAGAATCCGAGTTGTGGTGTCGCCGTGACAACAATATGAAATATTCTTTAAATGCTCCATCATAGCATTCTGATTTACATGTGACATGCTTGAAGACTTAGGAACCCATCGCTGTGGCAGAGGCCGGATGTGCGACGTATAGTGGAAGATTTTATCAACAAGGATATAACTTCAAGGGGTGCTGCCAACAAAATTTCAGATATTCTTGGTCGTAATGTTTCTCATTCGACTGTTTTAACCTATGCGAACAGATTACTCCGCGTATGTTTCTTTTTTTTTTTTTCTTTTTTAACTTCGTCTTCAGTATTTTCTCGTAGGATGCGAAATCATCTAGAAATTTTTCACGAGTTTTAAAGTAGCAGCTAAGTGGGTTTGATAGCCTTTTAATGGTTTCATTTTCTGATTTCTGTGAACAGTTCTTAAACCAGTAACGAAATACTCGAAGCTGCTCCCGAGATTCGCATTTCTTTGGTGCCTGATGTCTCGGGATTACTGAAAATTCAGTATCCATATGGTAGACAAAGATGTTGGTTTGTGATGATCTCAAAACATTTAAGTAGGAAGAAATGTAGTTTTCTTCATTAATTAAATTGCTGAGCAGTAGTATCATCAGAGTAATGATTTCAGGGAATAAAACGTGAAGTAGAGGAAGAACCAGCGTATCAAGTTCAAGTAGAGCATGATGATTCACCGGCCGCAGTTGATGAAGTTGGATATGATGTGCATTTCGAGCTTGTAAAGACAAGCCGTGGCAATGATAATGGTCTGGCAGTTTATGAAGACAATAGTTTTGTTCGTGTTTATCGTCGCACCAGTACAACAGGTCGAAGTGCTTCTTACCGCTGTTCCACATGTGATCATCTGTATGAGAAACTTGGCCAAGGCGAACGGCCAACTATTAAAATGCGTGATAGTGTCATTGTTACGGATCCCTTTCCAACACACAATCAACTGTGCACTCCAACACCAGTCGATGTATTTCGTAGAACTCAGGAAGATTTGGAAGCACGACAGCTCAATATGTGTAGACGTGTATTAACCAGTGTATGTTTTCTCGTTTCTTGTACAACGTAATTTCTTGTAATATGATTACAAAATTTCGATTTACAAAAATTATGTAGTAATTTGCGAGGGCGCTAGAAAATATGAACATTGAGATGGTACAGGTTTTAGTCCCGTTTCAAAGAAATGAGATGGGCAAGATCATTTGATCCAGTTGGATATGTGGTGAAACCACCGAATGAAGAAGAAGAAGCGATCAATAAGTGTATTGAAAGTTTTTTTTTTTTTTTTCTTAATATCCTTTCTCTTAGGGACCTGGCATTACATGTCGAAATAGAGTTTTAGGGTGTTTTAGCTAAGAAAGGTGTTTGTTGTTAGGTCATGTTTCGGAATTTAATTTACTTTGTTCTTCACCACCATATACCATTGTCCATGTCTTCAGTTCCACTTTAGATGTTCACAATAAAACTTCAGTTGAAGACATTTTTTTTTTTTTTTAATTTAAAGCTGTACGTTTTACAGTCTGTTAACGAGATGCCATGGAAACACGGAAATGGAGGATGAAGATAAAGAAGCGTGAGTTATTAAATTTCTCCATCTGATTTTCTGTCAAGTTCTAAAATTTGCTTTCACCACACCAAATTTAACAGCTCAGATTTTCTTAATCAGTGTTTTTTGCAGATGGTTAATTGAGACATTATTTTAGTGTTCTGAGGGACTTAATCGAAGGCTATAAACGTGGCGAAGTTTCCAGTTTAACGGAACTTGCAAAATTGATTAAAGAAAATCTCGACATTGATGTCTCCAGTCCCACTCTTTGCCGTTACCTCAAAAAACAGGTTCATTTTTTCCAAAATACCAAAAAGACAAAGAGTGCAATTTTTGGAAATTGTAAGCTTTCTGAATAGGGTTGTACTGTTGTCTTTATTTGCAGTAGATATAAGTGAGTAATATTTGTAAAATAGACAGGCTTATTTTTTCTTATCAATGCATACTAATCAAATTCCTTTGTTTACAGACGGATGATAAGGCCCAGTCACCTATGGAACCGGAAGAAGGGTAAGAATTTTTTGCTGTTGTTATATTTAAGTCATTTTTTAAAATGACTTATAGCATACTGTTATTGATTCTGATGTTGCAGTTCGCATGCAATTGATACCATCTCTTTCAGCGATACCGTACTAATAGCTCGACCAGGTCTTTCAAAGTATTTGAATGAAACACTTATCACTGTGCCAGAAAATGAAGGCTTCCGGCAGTACTCATTTATGAAAAGGTCATCAGATGGTGTTCGGTCATATTATAGGTTGGTGCTACATTTGCTAAGCTGTGTTATGAAGTATTGTGATCAGTATTTACTTAAAACAGANTATGAAAAGGTCATCAGATGGTGTTCGGTCATATTATAGGTTGGTGCTACATTTACTAAGCTGTGTTATGAAGTATTGTGATCAGTATTTACTTAAAACAGATATGACGTAGCCTCGATTATTTCGAAAAACTTTTGTTATTTGTTTTCCTTATTTTTTAATAATAAACAATTTGCCGTAAAGAATAATAGGTCATTATGATTCGTTCCAGTCGGCGTAGAAAAATTTTCGAAATCTCGAATATGCAAGAACTTAGAAATTGGGACAAAATCTTCAAAAACTTCGTTCAATAAAAGGTTTAAAAATTAGGAAATAACGATAGTTCCAGATGTCTTGGTTGTTCTCGTGCAAAGCGTCTTTATGGACCAGATCGTCAAGCCTATGTGAAAGTAGAATATGGCGAAATAATTGATAGACCACTTCATCATCGTAGGTGTGAACCACAGTCAGAAGAAAGTGTTTTGGTCCAAAATCTGGATCGTGAATGTCGTAGAAGTATCAGGAAGGGTGAAAAAAATCCAAGAGAAGCTCATGCTGAGGTTTGTCTTTCTTTAATTTGCAGTTGTTTAGATCACTGTTTTCATTATTGTTAATGAAGGATCTAGGTCTTGTTATTTTCATTTGGATCACTTTATCTTTCGGAGTTATTGTGATGCTGAGAAATTCATTCATGTTTTGCGAGCTTCAGCCGTTAGATCATTAAATAAAACACCCTTAAAAATAAAAGTAAATAAGTAGCCCTAACTTTTTCTCATGAGAGAAAGAGCTGTTTACTCATTTTATTTAAATTTACTCAGTATTTTAGGGGTTGGATAAAATGGCTGAAATAGAAGCGTCGTTTTCTGGAGACGAAAATATCCACGGTACATTGCAAAAGCTTTTTCCTTCGTGGGAAAGAGTCAAGGCTGCTTATTTCCGACAGAGAGATTTGTTAAAGAAAGCTGCAATAGCAGCAGAATTAGAAGAAGGGGGATATCAAACTGGCCTTCATGGTAGCGAAATTGGCCGTTATGAAGAAATTGAAGGGAATGACAGGTTTGTATATTATTTTAATTATAAATCAGCTTTGGAATGTAAAACTCGTGTAAGAGTGCGCAAATGGTTTGGGGCACGGTTTTCTTCTGTACTTGATAAAGTAGTTGAGATTGATGGTTAGTTTCTCAGAGAAAGCAAGTGTCTTCAGTTTCTGTTCATTCAGAAAGGTTTACGGAATATCTTATATTTAAAACTGTTCAGAATGTTGGGACGATTTTATTGATTCCTGCGTTCCAATAATTTTAACTTTCACGATTCATCGAATTGTTTCGCCACTATAATTCTTTGTTAAATATTTGCTTTTCTTACACTCTAATTTGTGTTTACGTCGAATTTTAGTTTCCTAACGCCTCCCAACACAACAGTTGAGCTTACTCCCGAAATGAATGCTTTGAAAAATCAATTATTATTCGATGTACAGCAAGCTATTCGGAGAGAGGTGACAAGAGCAGTGACTCGCACTACCGTCATGATGGAGCAACGATTTGATGCAAAAATTGTGCAAATATTTGATGATATATTTCGAACGCAAAATGACGAAGAAGTTGTGGAAGGAGGAGTGGGTTTTATTTTAATATATTTTCATAATTTAGAAAAAAAAGAAATTTTGACGATTTGTGTATTGGCAACTTCCATTTCGCCAGAAGGTACTCTTGGGATTGTTCGATTTTCTGTCTACACAAATCCAGTTGTTGATTATTTACTGCCTCTTGCGACTGACAAACCGGTGGATTTTAAGGCTGCTTTCTTTGCTAAGTCATTGATTTTGCATATTTTGAAAATTGCAGAGGTGTATTCGTTAATGTTTTTGTTGTTAAAGTGCAGTAAGTTCCAAAGTTCTATATCAATTCCACCATGTTTTGTTGTTTTCAGGTTGTCGACGAATATGCTCTTCAGGAATTTCCATCAACTTCATCGGGTCCATTATATACTTCACAAAAACGACGACGTTTGGAAAGCATTGGAGGGAATGAGAGGGTGAACGATACACCGTTTTCAATTCCTGCTTGTTACTTGAAGCGAGATAGACTAGTTATTAAAGAAGTTCCAAGAAAGAAGAGTGCTGCTATTTAAGTTGGTTTTCGAGTTGAACTTTTTTTTTGAATTGTAAGTTTCATCAAGAACTTGTTCAATGTATAGTTAGTTCTTTAGATTCTCTTATCAAAACCAAGCTTAGTCGTTAATTTTGACTCATGGATATGATACTAGGTTTCACATACCTTTGCGGCTATAGCTTCTGCTTGCTTTGCTCTTTGTTGCTTGTGAAAAATAATAAATCGAAGCGGAAAATGTTTTGTTTAGTAATTACATTTTCACTAGGGCTTTGATTCGTGTTCGATTAGAATTTCCGAATTGTAAGATCATTTTTCCTTCACTCATGTTTGTAATGTTTCTTAAATAATATTACTTTAATTTCCATTCTTCTAAGAAATGTATTTTGCAACTAGAAAATCTTAACTTTAAATTTTTGAATTTTGACATTGTCGTAACAGTTTTATAGAACTTTGGGAAATTGATTTTTTGGAAGATCATAAGTAACTTAGCAAATATTATTTGGGGAGAATTGCGTATTTCTTGAATGATATGTCGGATGTTGCACTTTATTCATGTTTTGTCATGTTTCTACCATTGCTTTAACTTTTCTTATATTCTACCAGTTTATGATATGCTGCATTTTTACTTGTAAGATTTGTAAAATACGGGAACGAAAGAAATGATTGAGTAGATAAATTTTTTTTTTTGACGAGAATCCTGAAATTTATGCTATTAAGATTCGAGAGTGTTGCAAATGATGTGCATTGCTCTGAAATGAAATTATTCAAAGTCTTCAGCTGTCTTATCATTGTGTTTAGTAACGGTTTGTCTTTTGTTACATAAAATTGGAATTCCGATTTTAAAATACGTTTATTATTCTGATTTTGGAACATTTTTATTCCAATCCTCTATTCCTTGTTCAAATGGGAACTACCATGGTTATTTACATCATGTGATTTAGAAAAACTGAAGCATGAAAATGCAATGGATTTAATACTTTGTATATTAAAGCTAACGTTTCTCCGATTCAGAATAGCTTATGCGTCATGTATGCGCTCTTCTGACAAATCTAATTTTTTGACTTTTTCAGCGTAATGATAAGGTGACAGTCGATGTTTGGATTCGGGACTGTAACAATTATGAATCCTGCTTAGAACTTGTAACTAGCTAAGTTTAATATATAAAGTAATGGATATTATCTTTGTTTGTGTATTGTATATGAACATTAAACGAGTTATTGGTTGTTAGGTTTTGATGAAAATGAAGCGGTAAAGTGGGCTCCATCTGAGAGCATTTATCTTATCATGCGAGGCATTGAAAAAAAAAGTTGAAACAATGGTTTTTTTTTTTTTAAAATTTACCCATTGTTTGTACATTTCCTTACTCTCATAGTATTATTTTCACGAATTTGTAGCCTTTGCTATAAAAATCAGAGTATATTTTTGTCGTAATTTCGCAACAATACTCTATCATCAATGGTAAAGTGGATTATGTTTAGTTGAACTATCTAGAAATATCTTTGAAAATTGAGAAGTGGAAGTTATAATGTAGAAGTGTGCATGGATGTTAACGTACGTTCACGTGGTCAATTAGTGATAATCAGGAAGTTGAGGTGAACATGTCGTGTAATTAAAGCAATCTTAAGATTATCATCTGAAATGACAATGGCACATTCGGAATTGGTTCAGGAGAAACCGAGTTGTGGCTGCAAGGGAATTCGGTTTTGTGCCCTGTGCAAAGATACGCTGAGGTTGGATAAAACTCTTGAATGCTTTAAGATAAAAGTGATAACTTTATCAATGGGGTAGAAGTTTTATAAAAGTATTGATTTTGATCAGTACTTTTTCAAGTACAGTAGTTCAATTTCGAGATTGTGTTGTGGGGAATTGCTCAGCTTTGCTTTGTATTTTCGGTAAGATTTTTAAGACTAGTATAGGAAGCCATAACTAGATAATTTCTTATTAAAATGAAGCAAAATGTTAATCTTTTTATTTTACTTTTTTCTGCTCAAGGAGGTCTTTCGTATTCTCTATTTGTTAATTTTTAGTTCTGAAAAAGCTTAATGACTAGTTCATAATCGGCAGTTTATTGTATGGTACTGTGTTTTTCTTTTTTTTTTTCTAGCATCGTTTTATTAATTTGTTGTAATGGTTTTTTCAGAAATTCATTCATAAAAATTAGAACATTATATAAATTGTGACCCATTTAAAATATTTAGAGTGTTGAAGCTAACGCTGCATAAAGAATATCCGTATACAAAATATAAAAAGTATGTTTATTCTACACGTCATCGTGCGGCAGTATTCGATGATTTATTGCCCGGTCGTCCAGGACTAGATGAAATTCACGGTTGTGCTAGTAAAATAAATGAAAGTGAGGATAAACCTGAGGTAATAATTTGAAAGAAATCCAATTGGAAAATAATATGAGAGTGCTACCTATGTTTAACTTCTTGATATTGATTGCACGGATAAATCTTTTATATCATAAACATCTAAACATAATATAATGATGACAGTGTTAAATATCTATTTCGAGTGCTCATTTCAGTCCGATTTTTTTTTTTTTTGAGGATTGTTTTGTTGTTGCCGGTCTGCATGTTGTTCCTGATTTCCTTAGTAAAGTTGAAGAAATGGATCTCGTTGATGCAATTGATAAAACAGATTGGATACTTTCGCAATCTGGGCGCAGAAAGCAGGTTTTTAAAAGTTTTTCTTATGAACTATGGAATTAAAATAGAAATTACTAAAACTGGAGTATTATTAGATTTATTCAGATCTATTTTTCTTTGATTGTTTTAATTGCATACTTTTCTCCAGTTATTTTTAATACTGATTCTATAGATGCATAAGGATTTTTCCCTTAAACTCGTGTACTTGACTGTTCAATAATTTTAATGTATTCTGCTTGTAGGATTATGGTCCACGTGTCAATTTCAAACATAAAAAAGTGAAATTGGATCGATTCAGCGGGATGCCAGTTTATACAGACTTAATACTGAATAGAATGAAGTCCATTTCCTCTGATTTGTTTGGTTCTTACCAGCCATTTGAATTATGCAATTTGGAGTATAGCGCCGATCGTTGCTCAGCCATTGAGATGCACTGCGATGATACATGGATTTGGGGAGAGCGTCTGATTTGGTCTTATTTGGATTTCCTTTTGTCTTTTATCCTCAATAATAGTTCTTTTTTTTCTGTTTCTGAGGAACAAAGAGGAAGAAAATTATTAGCTTTTATCTCTTCTGCTTTTTTCCCAGATCGTCAACTTATCTATTTCTTAAATGTTCATATTAGCTATTTGGATTAAATTTACCCAAAGATTTTTTCAGTTTTTATTTCACTTCTTTATTATTGTGACTCGTATCTTTTATTTAGCATCAACCTTTTGAGCAATTCGGTGTTGACATATGCAAATGAAGAGAAACAATTAATCCTGTATGTTCCACTACCGCGCAGGTATATTTATTTATTTATTTTAAAGAGCACTCTAATTAAATTTTTCCCCAAGATCCAGAAGAGAATAAGGTGATAGGCAAAGAATTAAGAGTAAGACTGCTACCTTTACAGCATGGATCCTACCTTCATAGATTAGATTTTGCCCTATATAAACAGCCAGCTAGATAAATATTTTCTTTAATCGCTTATAGCTTATTTTCATTATTTTTGTTCTGCAATAATATCCCAGGTCTGTCATTAATATTATGTTAAAAACAAAATTTGTACCAATGTCATTCGTTTTTATCATTTTTGTTTAAGCTTGTTAACATGTTTATATAGAATTCATAAAACATGACACCTTTAAAAAAATTGTTAGGACAATGATATGCATGTCCGATGAGATTCGATATTCGTGGAGGCATGCCGTCTTTCCGGAACATATTCGAGATCGAAGAATAGCCTTAACGATGAGAGAACCAAGTGCAGCTTTTAAGGTGACATATTTAAATTTTTCGGTACGAAAGTCGGGATTATGAAAGGAGTTATCTTTCAAATAATAGAGTCGATATATAGAAGAAAAAGTAATTTAAACTCACTCAAACTTGGATTGTAAGATTGTAAGATTCTTTACGCTGCTATTGTTTTATATCAGTTGAAAGGTATAAATTGAAATCAGTCTAACGTCTCTCCATTAATACCGATGCTGTGATTAGTGTTATACTCATTTCATCGCTTTTCTTTCTTTATCTTTGATAATTTCAAATTTTTTAGGAATGAAGGATTGCTGCATTTCTGTTGTTGCTATTTAAAATTATATTTCTTTTTCAAACCTTATAAGCTACTCTCGACCGACTTTTTCGATGTTTTAGGAAGGCGGTGAACTATACGAAAAATTTGGTCGTGAAATCACACGTCTGGGAAATATTCGAATATAAATTACGTTACTGTGTTTTGTATCAGATGAAAAGTATAAATGAGTAATAAAATAGAAAAGAACAATTCGCTTTGTTGCGTTAGTTCCGAACTGAATATGGCTTTACCTGAAATTTATTTTTTACTCTACCATATTTTTTTTTTGTACCATTAAGAACAGCTATTGTTTTATTTTCTTTAAAAAAGAAGAGAGATTTCAGTGGCTAAAACAGGTTATTAACATGAGACCAGTAGAACATAAAGCTGATCACATTTCAAACTTTCGCAAAGGACTTTAATTCATTCGAATTGTGCTCTTATTTTGTGACTTTTCTTCGCTTTTCTTTCTTTCTCATCATTTAGCTTTATTTTTTCTGTTTTGAAACTTCCACAAAGTGAATTTAATGGTCTATGTAGTTCGAAAGTATTATTTGAGGGAAAGTTTCCAAACATTTCCAACGAATGAATTTTAACATAAGGAAGCTCCATGTATAGTTACGAAATGGTTACCATGACATCGGATTAACGGGTCTTTAAAAGCTGTTTTTTCCCTTAACGTGCTTGGCTTACTATTTTCCATTACTTTGCAAACTGCTTGCAGTAATTCTGAAGTAACTTGATTCTTCAATGAAGCTGAACTGATGGATCCTGAAACGGGATGTGCAATATGCAGGTAACAATTCATTTTCAAATTCAAATGTTTTAAAAAGCGAAGAAAAAAAAGAACATAATCTAGTAGTTTGATTGTCCCGATTGGAAAAAAAGCAAGTAATTTATTTCTATACAAGATCTGAACTGAAAATTAGTAACGCCTGATATCACTCATTTCCCATCATTGTACTGTTTTTGAACTTCTATGTTTTTCATCGCCTTCCTTCTCTCGAAGCTAGTGTTAATTTTGACGAAAAATTTTTATTTTATTTTCTGTAAATAATTTATTTATCTAGCAATGAATAATTCGTTTACATTCATAATTCGGAATTCCTTTTACAGGGAATTTGTAACAACAACCATTCTTCCACGTTTTCGTCGAACTGTCGAACATTTGTTATCACTTCCAAATCATTCCATAATAAGCGCCTTGCACGAAACAGTAATTTCTATTGAAAATGTTCTTGATGAAGTAAGTTTTGAAGTTCTTTCCTGTGATTCTTTTCGTAATTATGTTGCTCTTAAATGTTAAATTATAAATTCATAAAATGTGAGAAAGGAGAACTAAAGATTTGGGTACGCAAAATGTTTCGAATTTGGAGATGGATTGGAATTTCAAGAACATAATGATAGGCATATTGGGTTTTCACTAATGACAGGGGCATTTTATATCTTGTTACTTTCATTCATTTAAATTAAAAGAATAATCATAAGGAAATTATGGCTTGAGTGAATTGCAAAGTTAACTTTAGTCGTAAGAAGAATATCTCCTTTCATTTAGGAGAACATGTCTTTTTCTTCGAACAGTTCCTTATTTATTACACATGATTTATAGAAAGTTCAAGAAATTATGGGTGGAAACAAGCATAGTATCGAATACCTTAGGAGAAGAATTATGCATTTTGCTGGGAATATATTATTTAAATCCGATGTTAGTTTTCATTTTAATACCGAGCTGGTATATTTTTATGAATATATTTATCAGAACATAATATTTTTTGAATTTCAATCTTCATCGACAGCGTCACAAAATCTTTTCCGGCCATATGAATTGTAATGAGTTGATTCTTTGCAAGTGGTTCTAGTTCTTTCTTAAGTTTACACTGTGGTCGGGAATATGAATAGAGATTGAATTACTTATACTGCGTTAATATTGGGCTTAATTTCCTAGCAAGTAATTTTTGAGTTTGTTATAGTAGAAAGCCAGTTTCTCCAGAGCAAAAATTACTGAAGTGTTTGTTAATGATAGTAATAGTGGTGGAGTAATAATAACCGTATTATGTATTAAAAGTATTATCATCCTTACATTCCTCATTTTATGTTTTGCACTGGTTATGGTTATTCTCTTTTCAGATAGAGAAAAAAATGAAAATATTAGTGAGCAATGCATTTAAAGCAAGCTTTCTTTTACATGAAGCATTGAAATCGAAGGATATTGAAGGCTCTAAATGGCGTGAAACTCTGCTCTCTATGCTTCGAGAAACAGTGTTGCATTTGTTAGTGATTACTTTTCATTTGTGCAGTAGCTTTCGGTGACTAATCATGCTAATTTTGTATATTTTTAATGCATTGGTGTGGACTGTGATGTATTGCATGAACTTTTACTCATATCTCTCCAGCTTTTTTTTTTTACCATGAATAGTGCGTATTCTCTAGTCAATGACCAGAATCAGTTGAATGTTTAATAATTTGTCGTCGATTTCTTAAGAAATAATTTCTGAATTTTTGGCCAAATAACAAGGTAATAACAAGGTTATAAAGCNTTGTCGTCGATTTCTTAAGAAATAATTTCTGAATTTTTGGCCAAATAACAAGGTTATAAAGTGCTATTCTTTAGAGTTATACAGTTGATGACTATTCTTTAGAGTTATACAGTTGATGTTGTTGGATAACTAACCTGTAAGGCTTTTAGTTAGAATTCAGTATAATTTAAAACAGAGTTTTTAGGATTGATCCGGTTGGCTTTGATGTTATATCAGTCGTGTCCCAAGCTCATAATCAATCGGTTTGGCACATTATTGCTGATGTCGCAAAACACAAATGTATGGTGCGAACAGAAAAGATATCACTGGCTGATAATACAGGAGTAGAGATATTTTTAATTTTTTAGGGCAAAATATGCTTAGTGGAGACAGATGATAAATATTGGACCAACTTAACTTACTATTATATGCAATAGAAAACACTTTTAGTAGTGAAGTAATTGTTTCTAAATATATTTGTTGTACGTGTTTTTTCTTTAGTCCTTCAACCAAGCTCATTATTTATTCTAATTACGTTTTGTTCACTTACCGGAATGAGTGCAAAGAAAAACAAATTCCACTGCTTTAAAAATACGTGCGGATACATAACATGACTTTAGTATAGAAGTGATGGGCATTCTTTATTGAGGAGATACTTGATATTATGAATTATTAAGATGAGCAAATTAGGGAAATAAAGGAATGAAAGTGAACTGAAATGGAAAATAAAGATTGATGGTGAAAAACTATATTTTTTTGTATTTTCAGCGATGTCGGGGCATTACAGACTGGACTGTAGCAATAGGCTTGGCACGACTAAAGCCTACAAAAAAGACTCTTCAGCAAGCGATGGAAAAATGTTTTATAACTACGCTTGCTGAAAAGGTATAGTTTATTTCAAAGTGTTGATCACCTAAATTCGAGATGGCGCATGTGGTAATTCAAGGAGATCTTCTAAATCGGTGGATATATAACTGAGATGATCCATTAAGCTGTACAGCGCTTCTCATTAACATTGGAAGGACGAACTGATCGCTACAAGAATGTTATGATTATGGTTGCTAATACGTGTATATATGTTCAGATCTACGATCTTGTGATAGTTGAATATCCGGAGTCGAGTGGCGTGATAGATGATTTACGTTATTGTATGCAAAATAATGGGGGTTTTGGACGGACGCTGCTGATGGATGTCTTAACAAAAGATGTTGAAAAGAGATTACTGCAAGTTGGTTAGTACAAATTCCTTCCGTTCTAATGTCTATAAACGTGGAATAAAAGGCAAAGAAGATAGTCTTATGTTGAAAACATGTTATGAAACCTTGAAAAAGAAAAACTTTGCTTGCATAGTGATATTTGAGTGGTAAGGATTAATTATGTAAGAAATTATGTAATAGACATTTTTTCATTTTTTCAGGCGTTGGGACGACCGAAATTTTGGAAGGATACGCGAGCGCAGTCGAATGTCTGCGTCGTTTAGATCCAACATGCGTAATTATGCAGAAAATATGTTCTACAATAAGGCAGTATATTAAGTAACCTTTTAAGCGTTGATTTGAATGCCTAATTTCTTCAAAGGGATTCAGGTTACTGGTTTTTAATTAGTAGATTCCGCGTATTTGTATAGGGATTATTTGCTGTTTTGTTTAAATCAGAGAAGTTATGATGAGGTGATTCAACCTTTACTTTTGTTTGTAGCTTTTCAGATTCCTGAGTGTTGAAGAAAAAAA